>KN824955.1:0-46393 GCA_000827395.1 Paxillus rubicundulus Ve08.2h10 | reverse complement strand
ATGGTTGGACTCAACTTTGCTCGCAGTATCATGATGTCCCTGCCTTCGCCCGTGTGTCAGCTCCTTGTGCCCTATTCCACCGACATTTCTTTATAAATCAACCCGTTCCTATCGGTCCTTGATGAGTTATACTTTCAGACATGGCGCGCTTAGATGCGGGTGGCCTGTGCAAGGAAACTCATCGAAATGATTTGGTGGCTGATCTTCTCGGTTCATCAGGATTTTAGTCAGATGAACCTCATGTCGAATGCTCTGTTCCTGCTCAGGTTGCTGCCGAGCGCCCAGCCGCGTGTTGACAGGGTTCGCAAGCAAGGAATTTGTGCAGCTTGCGATATAAGTAATGGTCAACGATAGCTCAGGTGGGCAATCATCTTCTCTTCTTACCAGTTCACAACACCCTTCCTATTACCAGTCAAAAATGACATCGTTCATAACGTTGATTCACGAGCTGCTTCAAACCTCACCGTCCGAACAAGCACTTAGGGCGAATATTATAGCCGCTGTCGTATCGACTCCAGTGGTTGAACAACGCGGCCCGGTCCGAGCCAATGCGATTGCACCGTAGGTTGCAGAGGTTGTAACACTGCCATAGTGCTTAGACATATTTCTGTAGTCTCACCTTTAGCCAACCACCGAACGATGTGACGAAGTACATCAGGGAAAGGGGCCCATATGCTGACGACACCAGCGGCGGTTTTTCCGATGTGTGGAAATGCGCGCTAGCAAAGCCCGGAGAACCCAAGGCGGTGGTTAGTCGCACAGTTCCGATATGGCATTAAGATGTTGACACCATCTTCGAATTCTAGGTGGCAGTGAAGGCTCTAAGGCTGGGCACCAAGAAAGAGGAAGTCTTGCAAATACGCGGAAAGGTGCAGACACTCCTTTCATGCAGCTCGGCAGGCGTTGACACCAGTCATAGAACCTGAGAGGAGAAGTTCATATCTGGATACGACTCGATCATCCTAATGTCTTGAAGCTATACGGTATAGCTGACGGATTTGCACCCTTGCCAGCGTTAGTGAGCCCATGGATTGAAAGGGGGACTCTAACCATGTACCTCGATCATGCTGGTGGAGAGATTTCGACAGAAATAAGAGTTTCCATTGTGAGTCCCGTCGTACTTCGCTCAAACACTTCACCCAAGATGCCTTCAGCTCGTCAAAGTGGGAAATGCCCTCCACTACAGTGAGACCGCAGGATTCCCCTTCGTGCTAGATTAGACTGACTGATTCACTCACGCAGTCCATTCTTGCCCTCATCATGTTGTCCATGGTGACCTCACTGGAGTAGGCTCTTGGACCTACCCGTCTTTCCTTTGAATTTTCTGACCGTCTCCTATAGTCCAATATCCTGATCAATGACGACGGCGAACCGCTGATCTCGGACTTCGGACTGTCTTCCATCCTCGAGGAGTACAATGAAACCTCCTACTTTAAATCCGGCAGGACCGCTGGCGCAACCCGGTGGGTAGCCCCTGAATTGCTAGGACAACACACGGAACGGCCCAAGCCGAGCATCGAAAGCGATGTCTACTCCTATGGATGCGTCACGTTACACGTGAGAATCCTTAGCTGTGCACTAGATTCCGTCTAACAAAAGATACAGACTTTGTCGGGACAGGTTCCCTTCCTCGGCATTCACGACATGGGTCTATATCACGCAAAGATCTCGGGTAATCACCCTCAAAGACCCACGGATCTCCCGATTGAGGACAGTTACTGGCAGGTGATAGAAAATTGCCTAGACTTCACTCCCAGAAATCGCCCGGAGTTGCCTGATATCATTGGTTTCTTGAGCAGGGGGGCGTAATGCCACTACAACCATTAGTCGTTGGCGGGAAATGTTCGGAGAGTGGCTACGTATAATATTGCGGAATGTATCAGTGCGCAGGTAGCAGTGTTAGCAAAGTGTTTACATTCAATCTTACTTCCTTTTCCCCGGAGAACTGTGCCGGTCTGACCATCTTGACTTACACCATAAAAGTGTCAAAGCCTTGACTTGGCATTCGACGAAAATTATTCAATGTATGTTAGGCCAATACCAAACAGACATATACCACCCAGACAGGTCTGGGCAAAGGCCCATTGTATAAGTGTGCTGTGTAGTGCTAAATTCTACATCCAAACGTAAAAAGAATTCTCAAATGAGTGCTGAAAATGATTGTTGTGACAAAAACTAGTGTTTAAAAGTCCGGTACAGTCCGGTTTTTTGGCCCTTTTGGGAGGCAACCAGACCAAAACTGGTCTTGCAAAACAGTGAAAGCCAATCATGACTGGAAAGGCAAAGTCACGGTCAAAAAGTCACTGACTAGTCATTGACTGGTCATGACTGATAGTTGACTGTTGACTTTTGCTAGTATTTGAGGTCCCGACACCCTCGGGGTCCTATATCCCTTAAAAGGTAATGATAAGATAAGATTAACAATACTATACTTGATGTCTTCGCCCCCCACTGAGGACAATTACAAATGTTCAAGCCTTGCATTCAGGAATTGCTATACTGAATATGACCATCCTTGATGAACATTGCAATCCATTGCCAATCCCTGCAAAAAGGGCTGCCTTGTGGGGTGAATGACTGAGATATAAAGAAAGAAGCAATCAAGCAAGCCTGACATGCATCAACCTACCTTCCAACTTGAACTTGAAGTCCATGCCTCGAGAGCTAACCCAACCAAACCATAGATGGTGGCGAGCTTATTTCCTAGATCATCCTGGACTGAAATCAAACTGTCCTGAAGCCTCTGTTGGAAGTAGTATGTACCTCTGTGAAAGCCAAGGTTTATTGTCAAAAATGCTTCCATTCTGACCTTGTTATCTTGAAGCTGCAAGATGATGGAGATGTGTGTTGTGACAGGCAAGTGCAACACTGTACTGAAAGCAAGTTGATGGATTGTTGTAAGTGAATATCTCCATGGTTACAGCACATTATGGGCTGATCACAATGAACCAGTATGGGCCACAGATGAGACAGCTGATAGGGGCTGGTGGCATGCTGCACCAACCACACTGCTTGGCCACTTGCAATATTGCAAGGCTGGGATCAGTGACAATGTGCAGAACTGGGCTGAAAATGATCACATAGCAAGAGGAGGATGGGGACATCAACCACCACTGATTGATAGTAATACCTCAGGCCCTCATGCAGGTCCATCCATAGTGACACACCAAGTCAACTTTCCCATCATCATAACCACCAGTTTTCATTTGGAAATACCACCACAGACCCCTACTGTATCGTTCCCATCGCCACTTGGAAGTGTGTACAGACTCCAACTCCCACTGCCATCTGCCCCTCCCACACCATCTCAAGGACAGACCCCACTGCCAGATCTAACAATATCCTTGAGTCCAACAGGTCTTGGAATCAATTTAGCTGATTATCCTGGAATATTGAATGTCACACCACCTTCGAGTCAGGCTTTCACATTATATCAGGGCACAATTTCATGTCAAGCTAGTCTATCAGGGTGGACATCAGCAAAGCAAGATAATTTTGAGAGGTGTATTGCATGGCTGACAGCATCAGGAGGGTTGCCATTCATGTGGGTTGACAATCCAGAATGGCTTGCATTTCTTGTGGAGTTCGTGCCTGCTGTGAAATGCCCCTCTCAGAAGACCCTTGCCTGTAGACTCATACCCAAAGCAGTTGAGGACCTGTGAGCCAAAGCAAAGGCAGCAACATGAGGTCATGAGGGTATGGTCCAGGCAGATGGATGGACTGGGATCAATAACCATCATCTGATTGCATTCATGGTGACAGCAAATAAGAAGGTGTGTCAGCATCACATCTTCATTATCTGATGTTAGGCTTAATGGGGACTTAAAAGGTCCATACTGTCTATGTCCATGATGCATCAAATGAGTGCAAGACAGCAAACAATCTCCTTGCTCATCTCGAGCAGGTTATTCAAGAATTGCGAGAAGAGTGGGGTTCTCCCATGGTTGCTGTGGTAACTGATGCATCAGGGGAGTCCTGTGCAGCCCACCAAATTCTTGGTGCAAAGTATCCATCATTGATCGTCCTTGATTGTCATGCTCATCAGGCAAGTATTTATATCCCTTGTACCATGATTGTAGTAGTGCTCATGTCAATTATTGTCCATTACCCCAGGTCAATCTGATAGTTGGATATTATTTCAAGCACAATCCACAACTCTTGGCCTACACTGATGATGCAATGGAACTTATCACCTGGCTCTGTTCAAAGACATTTATACTCTCCCTTATTGCAGAAGCCCAGCTTGCGGCAGGCGAAACAAAATGTGCTGTTCTGAGAGCAGTCCTCACCCAGTGGACTGCACACTATGTTGCATATAGGAGACTTCTTGAGCTTTGACAAGCACTCCTTGGTATTGTGATAGTAGATGAAATATGTAGTCCTGACAAAAAGAAAATCACAACTGGGGATGCGAAAGCGAAGGCCAAAGCCTGCAAGATGTCCGTGTGTATTAAGGATCCCTTATTTTGGTATGCCATTTCATGGTGAGCATCAATTGATCTTAAATTAAATTCACTACTCCTGGTGACCACGTTCCCAATTCTAGGATGAAGATGCACCTCAAGCCGCCTGCATTTGCTGCAAATCTCACCCAAGCCACATTGTGCAGAATCAACACTGTGCTGCTGACATTTGGATTTCTGATGATGCAGTATAAGTCAATGCTGGAGCCTGAAGATGTTGGGGCTGTTGTGGCAATAATTGGAAGTATTGAATGGAGATGGGAAAAATGTGACCAGGAGATTTTCATTGCTGCTATTGTTCTCAACCTGTTCTACAAGACAACACCATTCTCTCATATTCCAGAACTGAATAACACAAACATCTGCACCCTGCTTGAGTGCCTCTATGCTCACTTCTTTCAATACGAACCACCATCAGAATTTGACAATCAACTCTCTCACTACCTACAAGACACAGGAGAGTTCCAGAACCTCAATGTTAGATGCAGGCAAGCAGAAGCAAGCACAAACTTGAAGGTATAGTACCTATTTCAGTCACACAAGCCTCCTATGTGTCATGGTTCACCCATTTGACACAGAAAACAGCCCCAGATCCTCTTGCCATCTATGAGGACTATTCCTTTGCAGGACAACCTCCCAGTCCTTTCATTATGCTTGCCAAACACATACTCTCTGTTACTGCCAACTTGGCATCATGTGAACACCTCTTCAGTACTTTCAGCACAACTCTGATGAAACTTCATAATCAGCTTGGAACCTGCACCCTCCAATCATTAGCTGAGCTCAAGATGCATATCCATGACCAGCAGCTGCAGAAAGGTGTGAAAGATCAGATCAAATGGTGCTTTGGGGAACAAAAATGGGCCAAATAGAGTGAAGTCGCTACCTGTGCTATGTCAGGCCCAATGGCAGCAATCGCATTTACACAACCACCCACATCTAACCCCCAGCTGGTGCAGGTCAGCATTGTGCCATCTCCATTTGTTAATACACCTCATCATGACACTTCTAGTCAGCCCACCTCACAGTCAGATGAATCCAAGTCACCTGATCAAGATCATCTTCTGAGCACTTCAAAACTTCAAGCAGTCATCAATGGACACATCACACAAGGACATGAAGAGGATGAAGACTCAGCTCCAGTGCAGGGGTCCTCAACCCTACCGAGGATCAGCATTCAGGTTCTTTTCAATTTTTCATCCTCACACTGGACTGAAATATACTCAGGTGTTGCAAAATGAAGTTTTGATGATGAGTTAGCTTTGTATGATTTAATTGACATAGATGCTCAGGGAGAGGAGGACTTTGAGTTCAAAGTGGATGGAATGATGCAGGAAGTTATGTTAGGTGGCATGGACTTGTAACTACATACTACTGATAGTCTGATGCAGTATGCTGGACGATAGTTGCTTCCAGCTTCTTTTATTAGCTGCTGTTCACAATCAAAGTCAATGTTTGACTGGTCATGACCATAACATGACTTGTCTTTCACTGTTGCAAAATCCTTAAATCCGAAGACCAGACTGAAACTGACATGAACTGGTTGCTGGCAGTTGCCAGGCATGGTCACAACCAGTCTGAACCAGTTTCTGGTCATGTGCACAATAATTCCCAAACCAGGCAACATTGCTGTGGCCAATGTTCACTATTTTTCAAGTTCATCAATAACAAACAACAATGACAAACCTCACATCTATTCACAACAACCAACCCAAGCTACAACAACAACAACAACAACAACAACAACAACAACACTCACTCAGCATATTATCCATCCACCAACATGTGACATGCACAGCAACAACAGCAACAACACACATGCACCACAGTGGCAGCTAGAACCTGGTGTGTTTTTGTGCTCACTCACCCATTTTCAAGCCCACCTGTACATTTCCAAGCCCACCCATACATTTCCAAGCCCACCTACCTGCTTTCATGTCCACCAGTGTGTTTTTGTGCCCACTTACACAAGAGATACAACAACATGAACACAGCACACCCATAATGAATCCCACTGAACCATTTTCATGCCCACCCACCTCTTTTCAAGCCCACCTACATGTTTTCATGCTTGCACACCCATACATTTTGATACCCACTCACCTGTTTTCAAGCCCATCCATATACATTTTTAAGCCCCCATACATTTTCATGCCCACTGGTGACAGGTGTGTTTCATGCTCACCCACCCATTTTCATGACCACTGACCCATTTTCATGCCCACTGGTGTTTTCATGTCCAATGTTTTGATGCCCCACTCACCTGTTTTCAAGCCCATCTGCATGTTTTTATGCCCACCCACCTGTTTTCAAGTCCACCCAATGCCCTATGCAGGCCATCTGCAATTGTCATGTGCAGCCACAACAACAATAATGGCCCAACACACATACCATGCAGCCAGCACCCTATGCACACCATTCTCAGTTGATCTGTAATGTATATTTTGTAGTGTGTTGTGACAAGAACTATATGTTGGAATACAACCAGCATGCATACCTGTTTAGGTAGCTTACATAATCATGTAGTATTTTCTGTACACCATCATAGTAACACAACTGAAGCTAGTTTCCCTAAATCACTGAGCATTGACCCTTTAAACACGTTATAAGCCCTGCTCAGTGAGCAAAAAGGGCCAGTTTCACCAAAAATGTTAGTGGACGAGGAAGCTTTGGTGAGAAGGGTAAGAGGGGGAGGGGGAGTGTGACTCCCAGCTTGAACAGCAAAAATGTTGTACCTGACTTGACCCCACCACCACCTTCCACTACCACAACCCAGCCATGCCAGTCAAGCAGCTGGCACCCATATCATACATACCACAGGACACCACTATCAAATGAGGTTGACAAGGAGGGAAAAGGGGGACAGGTGAGTGGAACAAGGGGGCGAGTGGGAGTACAACTCCCAGCTTGAACAGCAACTACACTGTACCCAACTCAACCACACCACCTCCCAACCCAGCCTACATGTCAGACAGCCAACCACAAGGCTGCTGACACCTCAGACCCAAATGCAATGTGCACAAGGATGATGAAGCCAGTGTGCACGTTGTACAGACCACCAAACAGATCCAATGCAGTCAAGGGGAAACAGGAAAAAGGTCAGAGGGATGAGAGGGTGAGTGGGAGTACAGCTCCCAGCTCAGATGACAAATGTCATACCCAACTCGACCCCACAACCACCTCCCTACCCAGTTGAATGAAGACAAACCCCAGAGCATGCCGCTTGAGGGGGAATCAGGTGCCCAGAGGTGCACAAACAGCATGCACACAGGCCAATGGCATGATGTGAATGCATACAGCAAAGGACGCTGTGCATGGGTCAAATGGCAAGGTTGAAGGTGAAAAAGGGGGGAAAGAGAAACAGCATGAGAGGGTGAGTGGGAGTATGGCTCCCAGCTCAAACAACAAATGTCATACCTGACTCAAAACCACCACCTCCCTACCCAGTTGAATGGAGATCAACACAGACCCCTGAGCACATCACTCAAGGGGGAGTGAGAGGTCAGAGGGATGAGAGGGTGAGGGGGAGCATGGCTCCCAGCTCAAATGATGAGAACACCATACCCGACTCAACCCCATCACCATCTACCACATCCTACCATGCCCCAGACAACAACACAACAGTGATGTCACATAGGTGTGCAGAACAGCCACAGTGATGAGGGAATGGCAGCAACAATTGCACCTACAGCAGCAGCATCTGTAGCAACGACTTCAATGGCAGCAATGGCAGCAGAAGTGGAAGCAGTGACATAGCATCAGCACCAGCATGGATGAGTTAGACACAGCAGAAACAGTACAGAGCTACTAGGGGAGTGTCCCAGAGCCACCAGACACGAGGATGCAGGGCATGGAGGCCTGTATGTTGACACCACCTGCCAAATATGGTCGCATCAGGACAATGCTGGACCAATTGAAGGCATCAGATGCATCAGATATGCACTGAGAATGCCAGGGGAGTGTCCCAGGCCAACCAGGACCCAACCCAAAGGACTAGTGAGCACCATACACAAAGACCACATGCCCCCATTGCCAGGGAACATGAGATGCACTGCAAATTACCATATTGGGTAACCACTCGAGCGTAGACCTTCAAGCACACTGCTGCTACATGGACACATCCACTGCAAGTCAATGAGGACTCAAGATTTCATTCATTTATAGGAACCCCTACTAGGTATCCTTTCATTGACTATTCATTTTATTACTTCAACTACCCCATTTTGATTGTGGGGGAGTGTTGAAATACAATCAGTATGTGTACCCATTTAGGTAGCTTACATAATCATGTGGTATTTTCCATACACCATCGTAGTAACATAATTTAAGCTGGTTTCCCTAAATCACTGAGCATTGACCCTTTCAACACTATAAGAGGGCAGTGATTACTAGGGATTAGCTAGGAGTAGTAAATAGGTATAAAGTGAACTCACCTCAGCTGCTGCCAAAGAGGGCAAAGAACAACTGAGGAATCCAAAGTGAAAACTAAGTATATATATGTAGTGGAATGGGTGGAGAAGTGCTCACTAATAATAATTAGGAAAATAGGAACAGGAACAAGGGGAAAATGTAACTAAACAATGTAAGGAAGTGATGGAGCATCCCTGGAGACTCAGGAGTGATGACAAGAAAAGGATGATGAGGTGCAAGAAAAGTCCACACAGGTTCTGGATGGATTCCAAGCAGATGCTGAGACTCCAAGCAGTTCCACCTGGTGGTGGAGCAGAGGTACCAACTCCAATGTTCTGGAAATGCAGAGTTGGTGTTCCAGTTCCAGAGTTCACTGTATTTTGTCAGTGTTGATGTGGTTGTGTCAGACTTTGGGTAGAATACTATGTAACAGAACTTACTGTCACAGTAGTTGTTTTGTCAGTTTGCAAAATAATAACTACAAGTACTGTAGCTGTCTGTATGGAAGCAACCATTGGGAGGGGCATTATGGGTACCCCCAACTTCGAGTTAGCAACTAGACCCCCATTATGTGTTACAGTTGCTATTGTTGGCAGCCCAGTAGCCAGTGCTGGTGTTATGGTGGGTGACTTAGCAACCCAGGGATGGAGAGTATAAGTATGGTTAGACAGGAATGGACACTACTGTACTAAAGACCATATGTCAGCATTGTGAACAGAATGGAATCTGTGTTGGGAGCATGGAAAAGGGTCCCAGCAATTCATTGGTAGCTGCAGGGGACCATGAGGACATCTGGGCTTTTTTTAATTTTGATGCATGTTTGCAAATACTTTTTTACTCGCCGTTATGTATTACGTTGCTATTGTTAGCAACCAACATCAGAGACAGCGTCAACGTAAAGGGACGCTGTCTCTGATGAACCACCTAGCGTTACGCGTTACGGTTGCTTCCATACAGACAACTACAGTATGTTATTTCATGAAGTGCGTGTGATGTTGGTCGTCACATCACGCTCACTGCCGAACCCTGCCGCAGAGGAGTGGATCCCATCAGGATCGAAAAACCAAAAGTGAAGCTGACCCTGGAGGCCAACGGTACTAGGGTAAATTAATTATTAATAGGGTGTCTGGTGAGCGCCCTTAGGCCGGATCGGTGACAAAGGGAGGATAACTATACAAGTGGGGAGCTAAATTATGATTCTCCTATTCAGTGGCTCGCTGTGATTAGACTCTGCTCATTCACAGGCTCTAAATAGGAGTATACTAGGGTGTTCTTAGATAAGAATACTGGACTGCCTCTGGGACAGCGGCTGCCCTGTGTCCCTCTGGCAGGGCGTTCTACACCTCTACTGGCAGCTCAATTATCTGCGCCACCGTCTGGAAGCAAACTAACACATAGGTCGTAAGGCAATGACAGGTGGAAATAAGATTGACCTCAGAAGAGTCACATTGAAGATATCAGAACAAGTACATACAAGTACACACAAGTACATACAAGTTCCCCTTTCATCATCATGTGAATTTTTCCTTCGCTACACCGCTGTTGAGGCTATGCACCCACTACTCTGGGGCATCCAGACCACGTTCGGAATTTGAGTTGACAGGTTTAAAGACGAGATCCTAGTATGGCGCTCATCATCAAGGATTGCCCACCAGACCAGCATCCGAGGATAACGTCGGTACCAAGGAACCCGGCGAATGCTGAGCATTCAACCGAACGATAGCGGTGGATTGAGCTGGTTTGGCCAGGCCTTGCGTGTCACCTGGCGCTTAGTGGGGCAGTTTCTGCCCGCATATGGAACTTCTAAGGTGAGCACGACCTCCTTGCAACCGCACGAACATTATGTATGACCTTGCATACCCTACATCCCCAGATTGTGGAATGGCAGTAAGTGCCTCCAATAACTAACCTCGTTTGGCGGATAATCGGTGGTATCTTGTAGGTCTATCGATTTAGCCACAGTTCCACAAGACCTCACCGGCCAAATCGTCGCGAGGGAGCCATATCCGACATCCATTGGTACCTTCAGCGATGTGTGGAAATGCCTATATATCTTCGGCCAAATTCAGGAACTCGTTCGTCGAACTATGTTACTCAGCTGGGTTCCTCTGATAGTGGACTGTAGACTGTCGCCGTGAAAACTATCAGAGGACACAGAGTCGATGAGTCGCGACCTGCCAAAATCAAGGTATGCTGCTACCTACCTACCTAGGTTCTAGGATGTTGTCCCACAATCTATTTTTCCCACGAGACGCTGCAAGATCAAGTCAAGCGCTGGAAGACTCTCATACACAAAAACATCCTACCTGTCTACGGTGTTACTTATGAATTCGGCCCACTCCCCTCACTAGTCTGTCCCTGGATGGATGGGGGGTCGCTCACCCATCACCTTGAGACCCATCCAGACTTGTCTCCTGAAAAGCGGCATGAAATCGTGAGAAATACCTCATTAGCCTATTACCCTTTCACCAATTTCATATTCAGCTGTTACAAATATGTGATGGCCTCTGTTACTGTCGGGTTATCCGCTGTCCCCTGATGATTAGGTAGCTGATTCCCATCCCTTTAGTGCATTCCGAGGAGGTCATGCACGGCCAACTCAACGGGGTGGGATTATTCTCATGGTTTCCACACGGGATACTGATCGTGCCCCAGAGCAATATCCTGATGGACAGGAAAGGCAATGCGTACCTTGCAGATTTCGGTTTCCTCCCTGTCGTACTCGATTTCAGGACGGCTCCGTACCTGTCCACCGCTATTGGAAACTCAGTGCGCTGGGCGGCGCCAGAATTATTCGAGATTCCTGAGACACCTGATGGGCCCCCACTTCAACTGACGATGCAAAGTGACATATATTCGTTGGGTAGTATAATTCTCCAAGTGGGTTGTTGTGCTATCTCCCGCACGTTGCACAACTGATCCTTGCACAGGTACTCTCTGGTGACATTCCTTACTACGAGATCCAGCGCGACGACCAGGTTTTGTACGCAATTGCCCAGGGAATGAAGCCTTCCCAGCCAGACATTTCCAGCGTGACTGACGAACAGTGGGAGTATATTCAACAATGCTGGTCATCTCGACGAGAAAACAGGCGCCCATCCGCCAAAGATGTATCGGTATTTCTCACCAGCCAGCGTCTGCGGTAGATCTCCCCCACGCCCAGTCGCATGATTTTTCATATGTTGTTTGCTTGCTGAAGGTCGAGTTTGGTACTCTCTGCTTCTTGATATCTGGCTACCGATTATTTCCTGGCTATGACCTGTTGTTCATCAGTTGATACTCCTTGTGTGACGGTTCTGAACACTTCTGATTTAGCATGCGCACATCTTTCGACGTAAAACCTCGTTGCAGACTACCTGATACGTCACAATCAACACGCTGAAGCCTCACTGCACTCGGAAATCAAGCTCATCGAAGGCGCTCATTGGCAACTCTTGCGCGACTTCTTGTGCTCATGGTGACGTGCTCGTTGATGTAAAAAAGGAATATCCGATATCTAGACGCGGGAAGAAGTTCAAACAAGGTAATTTAACACCCAGGTGCCCTGCGAGAATTTGAAGGGTGGAGCTGACAGATGTGAGTAGTTACCGCAAGAGGTCGAGATGCGCGTTACGCATGTTCACCAATGGGACTGATAAGAGAGTCCCCAGCCAAGCCTCCCACACTTGGCTGCAGTGGGAAGTAAGGTTTTCTACGAGCGCCCATCTGAGACACTTACTGATGGTCGTTTTCGCAGGGTCAGGCGATCAGGCCTAAAGCCGAATATGTTGCGTTCATAGTAGGGGCACGCTGTGCACGTGCATGAGAACCACGTGTATGAGGGCCCGTATTGGACAAAAAAGATAGATTTGAATCTGAGCAAAGATAGTGTGGATAAGGAATAGGACTTGCCGTCGACCAGTGAATCCTCGTGATTTACCTCGCCACGACAAAGTCAAACATGTAGTCCACTATATGATCAAAATTCGTTGGACTAGAAAGATATGTACCTCAGGCGAAGATGATTACTGATGACTTACACTTAGGATTTGCTTTGGGCCAATTTGGGAACGCTGTCACATCACGCTGAGCCTCGTTTTCAAGGCATACCGCTTGTTGAAACACCTAGACGAGCGGTGTCACCAATTTGGGTTCTGAGAGCGACCGTGACTCTGCGTCCAAGTTCTTCAAACGCCATCCGAATAGTTTGAAGCGGGATAGGCAATCGGTGTTCATGTGCATGATTGTTCATATTGACAATGGGTTTTCACGTATATTTGTGCTCAAGCTACAAGCTGAGCGCTGAACGTTGAGCGTTGAACGTGCGGACGGCCAACTGACTCACTGAGTAGTGCGTAGCAATCATGTCACAAGTGACATGTCACGCTTCCTACTCCAACGCCAAGTCAAAAGTCGAATTAATTAGGCAATGCTTAGTGCTCAGGGAATCTGTTTGCTGATGTTTGGTGCTCTGCAACGCTTTTGCTCTTAGAAATATTATCGAGTGTTTATCTTTGTAAGTGAACCTCTGAAATTCGACATTACTCACGAGTTGCAATTCACGAGGATTAGCCGTGATTGGCCTGACAAATCCATAAATACAAAGGTAAAAATAAGAATCTTTATTTGTCCAATGTTGACCGTCAAACACATGATTCAGTCTGGGGTTAATCGATGCCAAGAATAGGTTCACGAGCCATCAGATAAGTCAAGGACAGGATGAGGACAGGATGGTTAAACACTAGATATTAAGTCTCCGCACATCGGAGACTGCGGAGACTTAATGTAAGATCTTTCGCATATGTTTGAGCGGGGGTCTGGCATCCTAAGCCTAGTACGGCCTAGTCTAGCTAGCCCCCTTGGACGGACGGAAGCGATCGTGATGGCCCCAGGACGATACTGGCACGAGAGAAATCCGACCCCGCGAGCGTTAGTTGGCAAGACCGATCGCCAGGAATTCATTTCCGTGAATCTTCATTGATGAACTTAACTTTACTCGCAGTATCGATGCAAGTGCCCTGGCAAGGACGCGCCGTGTTTCCCCAATCCTTTCAAAATTAACCAGTTTTTGTAGATCCTCTATGGGTTGCTTTCATGCGTCTATCTCCCGTCTAGATCGGTGGGCTGCTTTGGTCGCTATGTACAAGGAAAGACGTTGACTTGGATCGAAATGAATTGATCTTGTCTTCGCATCAGGGTTTTCGGTCAGGTGGACCTTATGAGCGCTGTGTTCTGTGCTCAGGCAGCTGCCTGGAACCTGGCCGCGTGTTTGCAAGGCTCAGGTAACTTGTCTCCGCAGCTTGCGATATAAGTAATGGTCCCGCGATAAATATGAGTCGTCGCTCAGGAGGGCGTTCGTCCTGCTCTTTATCACCCTTCATCTTACTTCTGTCCAAATGTCTCATCGACAGAGAGGACCTCCTCCCCCTGCCAGTGATACTACCTCGTTCGCATCGTTGATTCGCCATTTGCTTGAATCCCTACGCTCCGATGAGGCACTGAGATCGGAGATTATATCTGCTGCTGTATCGTCTGAGGCGGTCGAACGGGGCCATGTCGGGAGGGATGGCTCGGCGACGTAGGCTTGCACAGCTTGTACCACCTTCATGGCAGCTAAACATATCTTTGCAGTCTGACTTTTAGCCGACAGCCCAACGACGTGACGGAGTTTATCAAGGGAAAGCGCCCGTACGCCGATGACACCAGCGGCGGGTTTTCCGACGTGTATAAATGCGTGTTCGAGAAGCCAGGGGAACCTAGGACGGCGGTTAGTCACACATCACCGATCTATGACGCAGAAACGTTGACGCAATCTTCGTATTCTAGGTGGCGGTTAAAGCCATAAGGCTAGGTACCAGCGACGCAACACTCTTGGACGCTCGCGGCAAGGTGCGCACACCCCTTTTATGCAACTCGGCAGGCGCTGACATCAATTATAGAAACTGAGAGGAGAAGTTCATATCTGGATCCGACTGGACCATCCTCATGTCTTGAAGCTGTACGGCATAGCTAGCGGATTTGCACCCATGCCAGCGTTGGTGAGCCCGTGGGTTGAGAATGGGACTTTGACCAGGTATCTCGAGGGCTATGGTCGACAGATGCAGAAAGGACACAGAATTTACATCGTGAGTCCCGTTGCAGGCATCTTTGCTGATAACAATTAACGGAAGACACCTTCAGCTCGTCAAAGTGGCGGAGGCACTCCATTACAGTGAGATCGCAGAAATCCTTCCATACTAAACCAAATTGACCGATCGCGCAGTCCATTCGAAATGTATTGTACATGGAGACCTCACCTCCGTAAGCTCTTGCATCCATCCATCCATCCTTTGAACCTTCTGACCGTCCGTCTTCGTTAGTCTAATATCTTGATCGACGGCGAGGGTCAACCACTGATCTCGGACTTTGGACTGTCTTCCATCCTCGAGGAGCACAACGAGACCTCCTACTTCAAGTCCAACAGGCCCGGTTCGATTCGTTGGGTAGCCCCCGAATTGCTGGAGGCCTCGCCCAAGCCCAACATTCAGAGCGATGTCTACTCCTATGGATGCGTTATTTTGCATGTAAGAATTTTGTCAGTTTGTGACCAAGCTTCAGTCTCACAAAAATATAGACTCTGTCAGGGAAGGCCCCCTACGGCGAAATGCGCGACATACATGTCATTTCCGCAAAAATTCAAGGTACTCAACCTCAAAGGCCTGCAAACCTCCCGATCGAACGGAGCCACTGGGATTTGATAGCAAATTGCCTACAAGCAACTCCCAGAGATCGCCCGCGTTTACCTGATGTCATTAGTTTCTGGAAGAAGACGCGGGGGTAGTTTCATGATAGCCATTGTAGTATAGTCAGAGACTGTTAGCACTTTTTGGAGAGGAGCGCACTACATACCCGTAATATTAACATGATGGATTTGCACAACGACCTGCGGAACAAACTTTGTTAAGAAACTCTAGAAAGGACGCCTCACAAGTTGAAACTACCCCGGCTAGCCAGTAAAACTGCCACCAGTACTCAGGAAAGTTTGGACCCGAGGACCAAACCGTGCCGTCGTGGTTTCCCGTATGTGACTTTCGCATCCCAGGGACCATGAGTAAGGCCAACTAAACAATGTGTGCGCTACGTCGGACCACGGTCTAGCAGGAGCATCTGCGGAGGTGAAGAAAGAAAGAAAGAAAAAAGGAGGGATGTTTGTGATGATCTGCGATGCATGACGTTGCAGTCTGGTCACCAGACTGGACGTGGCATTGAAGTCGCGTGGAAGGTCATGTAATTGCAGATGCAAGCGGATATGTGTTCTTACTATATTGTAGAAATCGAATCTTGGTATCTTTCTCAAGGAGGACTGTGCCGATCGCCTTGAGACCGCTGTGGAGGGCCATAAATGTGATGGCGAGACACTGGTACAACGATGCTACCAAAGTCATTATTTTGATGTGACTGCAGAGAGTGTGCCTGCTTCTGGTTGTTAGGTCATAAATAGTGCAGCTGCAAGCCCAACCTTTTACTGACCTTACGACAATGTATTGAAATTTGACAGTGTTCGGACAAATAATCGTCTGATTTCTGACCTACATCTCCATCTCTTCTCCATCACCAGCAAATGACGACTCCTGAAGACTCTGCTTTATCTTAATCCACACCTGAGCAGCGCCTTTAGACGCAAGTTCTTCTGCCTGAGCTAAGTGTGTCGCAGAAAACGTCGCTCCTACGCCGGCACGGTAATTTGTCCATATCATCTTCGATGGCGGCAAATCGCTCTCAGCACAAAGTTGATCGACCCCAAAGAGAAAAGCAAAGGTTCCTCCACCCCCCGACTCCGACTCGTCCTCCGGGTCAAGCACAAGATCCATCCGACTCCCAGACCTCTTCAATCCAACAGAAACCGCGCAAACTACCCCCCTCATTGGCACAGACCCTGCATTCACGAGTGCGAGACTACAGGCGTTGATCTCGGCTGCGATGAGCGCGTTGGTGGGCCGCGAGAGAGCTTGTACGACGACCTGTATGAGCGTGCGTGGGTTTTGACCTAGAACGCATGTACGCTCGATGATCCCTTTGAAAGCCGTACCGAGGTACTTTTCTATGGTTCCTGGGACTGATGAAAGGGGTCTGACGTGTACTTCGACTGTTGCGCGGGCGGGGTGCTCAGCGGTTAGTCGCGCGGCGATTGGGCCGCTGACTGAAGCAAGTGCGGTGCAGGTCTCCCCGAAAGAGAAACGAGCGGAGCCATCGACACCTGATAGCGCATCGAAAGATATCTTGATGGGGCGGAGTGACATGCGAACGACTGGTGCGTGGTGAACGTATGAACGTCACGGGAGTTGGAACCCTCGTAATTAATCTCGCCCACTGCCAGAACGGAGCTGGGGTTAGGGTTTCTGGATGCGTAAACTCTAATTATTGTAAGTACCGCAACTACTACACCATTTACTAGTCTACACTGACAGTGGCTTTTCCTACTATCTATACCGATGCCTCGGGGAGACAAAGGACCACTGGTGGTATAGTAGACGCAAAGTCTAACCTTACTACGGATCGACTGATTCCTCATGTACTATCATTGGACCAGAGTTGCAAGCAGGCCCAGAGTTGCAAATCACATCTCAGATAACAACACACCACATTTATCATTACCTGTAGTCTGAGTATTTCTAGAAATATTTTCCATGATTTTTGTTGATAAAAATTGGTGCAGTAGAAGCTGCAGGGGTGGCATATAGGTATAACAAGGGTGTTTTGGGCGATCCCACTGAATAACTGCCCCCCTGACGCTTGGCGACTCTTTCGCCGTGCAATGCAGAGTTATGATTGGTAGACGCACTGACGAAAAAGCCAGGTCCCTGAGCTATACCAAAAGAAAACCTGTAAGCAGCTCTGGCGAACTGTAGATGTGCGTGCGTTTACAAAGGATCGTAGATGCAACCTTGTAGTAAAAGATATGAATGCTTTGGTCTGAAAAAGGCAATCACACACCCGTGACAAGGTGTTACTATCTTGCATCACACGCCTGCTAGTGCTCGTAAATCCTAGCCAAAAAATTCAAGCTAAACGTCAGCAGCAAGGTGAAATAGTTTAGACACTGTGTGCTGTGCTGAGGATCTCAAGTTGTGCAATCGTGTAGTTCATGCATCTTTGAAAACATTTGCAACTCTAGATCTGGTTGACGTCGTACGTTTGTTGTACGTACTTGCCGTGCATTTTAATCCCGCATGCAGGGCCAACAAATACTGGCACAAGAAATACAACTTCGGGAATCTACTCGCCGTAAGCAAGGGTTGCAGTGAGGTCACCGAAACCTCTATGTCCGGTTGTGCTCGACATGGCTCAGGGGCGATACGTTGTTCTTTCAATTGTACTGTCCAGCGTTAACAGATTCAACGGTTGTCATGACTAGTCCTTTTTTCTCCTATTAGCAGGCCCGTGCACTTCTAACCTACGCACCCGTTATTCGGTGACGTTTACATGTCTCATATCTGCCTTGATCTCTCATTAGTCCTATTCTTTCTTTAAACGTCGTGCTTCTCTATTCTAGGTAGCTATCGTTTCACTCACGTTGTACGTATTCACCAGATTTTTACTCTAGCAATCCAGCGTCGTTGTACAATTGTTGTCGCGCCTCGGCTTTTAGCGAGCCTGACAACGATACCCCCTCTTTTGTTGTTTCAGCCAGTGCAAGTGCCTCAGTGATGATCGGGCAGCTACTACATGCCATGAAGACTAGCTAGCACTGTACCAGATGCACTAGAACCACCCTAGAAGTTCCGCAAGGTAGCGATTACTCACTTCCATTGCTCTCTTGACTCATCTCAAAGGGAGTGAGGTAAATCCTGTGAATTCCGGGGAAACTAGTACAATGCTGGGAGAGGTCGACCAATTAATTACTGACTACTGATGGTTTTGAAAGAATGACAATATGACAACCCAAACCGATCAACGCACAGCTACAATAGATAAATGAAAAAGAATAATGATACTATGGGGCGTTCTGCGCGTCAGTTTGTTGGGAGGCCCGCAAAGAGCTTCAGTGCCTTGTCCTCCATCATGATCCTGTGCCTCTGAATCAGGTAAGCAACTACAAGATCGTCCCGCAGCGGCTCTGCTCCCGAATCCAAGAAGAAAGCAGGCGTTCCGTGCGACAGAGTCTGATGGAGATAAAAAGATGCGATGGGAGTATTTGGGTCATGGTTTGCGTACACCTTGAGTAATGACAGGGACGAGCACATGCGTCAGTAACGGATTGGGGAATCGTTTCAATATACTGTGCGAACCTTCTGACGATGTCTTGAGACGCTCTTCCAAACATATGGGCCATACCTAGTTTGCAGTATATAACCAGTGCTGAGAAATGTCGCAGTCAGCCGCGAGTGTCATGCGAAACGAATGGTGAGAATAAGCACTCACAATTCACCAGGCAACTTGGTCTTTCTCAGCCATTTTTGAACGCTGATTTGGGAACGTCCATCGCGCTGCGTGAAGGAGACAGTATTTGGGAGAAGTTCCCTGCGACGAAGTACCGCAATGGTACGACCTGGAGTGGACCCGTCGCTGATTCGGATTTGCTTCGAGTCACTGGTAACCTTGTAAAGCGGGATAGCAGGGTGAGCGTAGATCACGGCGTCCTTGAGAATGGTGTTACTCAAGAAGTACGGCGTCGGAGGAGTGGGATTGACTAGGGTGACGGCCGAGTCCACGAGAGGAGTCATGAGGAGTGCTCCGGTACCTAAGTGGGATATTAATGGTGAACGGCCCTTGTTGTGGGTGCTTATATGTGCGAAGGAGCGCAGGGTCCACCACGACCACATATGGCGAGGGGATGATCGAACACCAAAATGGGGGTCTCCGTGTGTTCGGAAATTAATTGACCCACCTGACGCAGCGATCAGTCCAAGGCTCGCCGTGACTGCATGATTGCCGGGCCAGTGGGTGGCCTTATATGGCTTATAATCTGCTTCAAGTCGCCTGATACCATCGATATGGCCAGAGACACAGAATATGAACCACTATACGCCGCAACTTGCAAGGGAACCCATCCATCCGATTCAACGCCGCTTTTCTGATCCATGAAAAGCCAACTGGCCGGGAATCGACAGCCCGTCGGTCACAGAACTGTGTACTGCGTGATTTTCAGTCGCCAATGTGGACGCGGCAAAGTGAGACCTGAGTAGAACTTAAGCTTTGAATGTGAAACACACTTGTCACTGGCGTGCTCGTTTCGCTGAACTGGTATCAGAGTGGTGTCCAGGTTATTGGCAGAGTCTCTTGGCGTACCTTGTAGGGTGACGTTATCTGTTGACTAAGTTTACGATGTATTGTAGTCCTGGGGACCGTAAGATGGCATGATGGATTGATCCTGAAACATGTCAATTTTCCCATGGTGCTGTTCTGCCTGTTCACCTAGTCACCACCAACTTTGTGCAAAATTCCTACCACTTCCAAAAAAAATCAGGTTTTTTTCCCTCTTGTAGAAATGTTCCTTTTCACTGGAGGATTACATAAATGTACAAGAGCAATTTTAATCACAAAAATATTTGAGCGAGATAAATCCTGGGAGGGGGGTCAAATTGGCCACCTTCCGGAAAAGGTAATTGCACGTGATCAGGGAGCTGTGCTACTGTCTCTGGTATGTGGCGGTGTGATTTATACTTGGTAGGGCTGTATTTCTTCACCTGTGCTTCGTTCATTTCCAGACCCGACCGATAAGCCTCCATCCGCTGCTGGGCAATGCTGTGGGTGTCGTCGTTATGGATGGCCACTCAGTCTGGGGTGTGGTGTGGCAGCGCTGCCATGGGCCATCATGTTCGTACTTTTTCGTCAGTGTCGAACTTCAGAATAAGGCACCTCAAGTATGGTAAAAATTTATTGGTGACTATTCTACTGAGAGGCGAGTAAGCACAAATTTTACGACGAGGGACATAATTTAAATATATTAGGGTTGGGTCTACCTGGGGTTAGGGTTGGACTCCTGACATAATTTGGCGATAGTCCGTATGTGCACAGCGTCGGCAAAACCTTAGTCACACGGAACCAAATTGGAAAGGCTTTGCTGGCCACTGGCAATAATTGGCCAAGTTCTGTGATCTCAATGTTGGTGGTTCAAAGCTTGCGGAACTTACTCGCGTCTGCGTCGAGATGTCAACCACCCAGACAACGTTTCACTTTCACAAGGTTGCAAGCGCGTGGGGTGGCCACCTCAGGTGAAACGGCAAGTGGGCAATACTGGCATAAAAAATAAACTCTTGTTGCTCACATCGAGGATACAGCTTCGAAAGACCAATCTCTGCGATTTCCACGTTCAAAATGGTGCCAAAATGGTCCCCTTTGCTGGGTATTCAATGCCGCTGTCGTATGGATCCGTGGGACAAGGTGCGCTGGAAGAAAAAACGTTCTAGCGGTCTTAACTTAGTCGCTTTTGATGGAAGTCGCCAGCCACACTCATATTCGCACCAGCGTCGGCTTGTTTGACGTCGGACATATGGTTCAATCAAAGTGCGTGATATCGGCGGTCAGTTTCAGGTTTATTGATCAGAAGTAGCTTCCGGGGCCCTACGGTCACAGCCTTCCTCGAATGGCTTACGCCTTCTTCTCTGTCAACTCTTCCCGCATACTCCTCGACACTGTCCGTTCTCCTCAACGAGAAGGGTGGTATAATCGACGATACTGTGATCACCAAGCATTCAGACGTAGCCTACTATGTCGTGACCAACGCGGGTAGACGAGACAAGGACCTCGCGTGGTTTCAGGAAAAATTGGACGAGTGGAACGCCAGCGAGAGGGCAAAAGATGGCAAAGTAGAGCACGAGGTGCTCGAGGACTGGGGTCTCGTCGCTTTGCAAGGTGCGTTGGTACCCCACATTTTCTCCCACAAGTGTCAACTGCTTTCGGTCAGGTCCCGGGTCGGCTCAGTACCTTCAAAATCTCACCTCATTCGACCTCAAGGGTTTGACGTTCGGAAAATCTGCGTTTGTGCCGATTGAGGGCTTCAACCTTCACATCGCTAGAGGAGGCTACACCGGTGAAGATGGCTTTGAGGTGAGCGTATATCCGTGGGGTATAGCAACGCCAGTTGTTGAATGCGACTCTCAGATCTCCATTCCCCCGTCACAAACTGTGGAAGTAACGCAACTCCTTTCTAAATCACCCGTGCAGCTCGCTGGTCTTGGTGCTCGGGATAGTTTACGCCTGGAGGCTGGCATGTGTCTATATGGCAACGACCTCGACGAGGACACTACACCAGTGGAAGCCGGTCTTACATGGGTCATCGGTGAGATTCCATGTTTATGAACTTGGCCTTATGCTTAGCCGCCTTACAGGAAAGGAACGAAGGGAAACCGGTGATTTCATCGGGGCGGAGGGCGTGCGAAAGCATCTGCAAGATGGTCCTCCCAGGCGTCGTGTGGGCTTGGTGGTTGAGGGGGCTCCTGCGAGGCGTCAGTAAACTCTTGAGTATCTCGGCGTCGCGATGCTAATGTTTTACCTTGTATGCAGAGGGTGCCCAGATATATGCGCCGTCGCAGAGGGAGAATATTGGTCCGTGTTGTTCTATGTCGGGTATCAATTCAATCTCACGCAAAGCGGGTTTCGCAGGAACTGTGACGTCTGGCATCCCATCACCTACTCTCGGGAAGAACATTGCCATGGCCTATGTGAAATCGGGATGGCACAAGAAGGGTACAGAGGTCGAAGTGGACGTCCGCAATAAGCTGCGAAAAGCAATCGTGACCCCAATGCCTTTCATAAAGCCCAACTACTGGAGGGGTTAGAGGGTTGTTCCTGGAATCGTCAGTGAGTTCTACACACGCGCTCTTTGGCAGGCGAAGTAACGAACTTGCTTGTGTTGAAGTCAAGCTGGACTCCATGACGGTTCGCTGTACGAGTGAAAACGGATCTGAGTTACCTAGGGTATCTTCGCCGGCTTCAACAGTCGAAGTTCATCTTAAACCCCGAGTAACTACATTGTACGAAAGGATTGCCCTTGTTCCCGAGATCATGGACCGCATAACCAATCCACGACTGTCAAGTTTTGGCGTAATGACCCAAGACAGTCTTGTTTACTTCGAATTTACCCATGTTAATGTTCCTATCTGAAACGCGAAGACGCCATCGTGGGTTACGCTACGAGCATGTCGCGAAACGCCTGGGCGGAACACTGCAGCACGAGCGAAATTCTGGGTGGCGGAAGCTGGTTGGAGGTACGCGATAACTTGCGTCTGATCGCTCTCCTCGTATCGCTGGATCATGAATCATCTACGCTCGCCCCAAGCGGTATCTGGCATCAGATTTCCAGATATACTGACCGCGACTAGTTTGCATCAGATGCACCGTACTGACAACACACGCGTCAAAAAAGGATCCTAGAACGCAAAGTCAGAATCGATCCACGGGACCCACCATCCATCCGCAAGTTTTCCCTTCTCCGACCATTTATGAATGCTGAGCGCCTGGCCGCCGTTTTGATCCGGAGAAGTGATGATGTTGAGAAGAACTCCCTTCGTTCAACCAACGCGATCAGTGGTCCTGTGTGAGCATCCGATAACCATGTCTGTTTGTCAGACTTGAGATCGGTAGCCAACTTGTATAGGGTACGCGACTGATGGATATTCTTCATGCTGTTTGTACTGAAACGGTAATACTGTGTCGCTGGAATTGGAATTACTAGAGTTAGCGTTGAGTCCATGGTGGAATGGAGGGTTAACGAGGGAATTGGACCCCTGCTCGAATGTCCCCTTCGTGCTTATATACTACCCGAGGGTGGACATTGCGTCCCCTCGCTGGCCACGCAAAGCGTCTCGAAACTGGATGGGGGAAGTCACATGACTGCGATCATGACAAGATTGGCACCAGGACCTCTCCGATTGTCTAGTTCCACCACTGCACCAGGTCGCGAACTCAGGATGTCAGAAATTGATGCTGCCGATGCACTTGTGACCTCGGCTGATCCACTTCACGTAGGTAGTTTTCACTCACAGACATTTGGACAGCTTTCAAGTTCACCCAGCCCGCGAACCTTATCCCAGAACTGTGTGCCTCTTTTTACAGACTAGGGTGGGTCACTGGAACGGGTGGGGGAATCTGCATTCGCACCGGGTACGCAATTCATATTTGTGTCTCTTGAGTCGCACAACTGATCTGTCCGATACCACAGGGACGAGGTGTACATAGCCCCCTCAGGAGTCCAGAAAGAACGTATCGAACCTGGGCACATCTTCGTGCTCCCATATCCCCAACCTAGCAGCCCTTCCCCTCACACCGACCGCATCTTCCTCAGGCGCCCCAAACTGAACCTCAAAGAATCTGCCTGCACCCCGCTCTTCTGGAACGCATTTGAGAAGCGAAATGCTGGAAGTTGTATTCATACCCACTCCCAGAACGCGGTCATGGCGACGTTGTTGTGGGAGGGTGACATGTTTGAAATCTCGCATCAGGTATGCCGGTCTATATTTGTCTCGTAGAAAGGGAATTTCCAACATGCTATCTCGTTTTGTATAGGAGGTAAAGCTACTTTCCTGCTAGCGAATACAAGCCCTGAATATCGTACAGATGATCAAAGGCGTCCGCAAAGGAGGAAATGGCCCAACTTTGTCGTACCTCGACACCCTCAAAGTCCCGATCATCGCCAACACGCCGAACGAGGAAGACCTCAAGGACAGTATGGCAGAGGCAATGGAAAACCACCCAGATGCGGCAGCCATACTTGTGAGGAGGCACGGAATCTATGTCTGGGGTAAATTCCACCCTGCTAGTCAGTACCCGTTTCCATGAGGCTGATCAGTGTATTGGCAGGGGACGACTGGCAGAAAGCAAAGACGCAGACGGAGGTTAGTATTTTCCCTCTTCGTCGAGGCTTGCGAGTTTGCTAAGGATTTGCAGTGCCTTGATTATTTGTTTGAAATTGCGGTCAAGATGAAGTTGGCTGGTATTCCAACCGTTTTGAAGGATTAACAGGGCTGGATACCCAGGATATGATGAGATTTTCTGCCCCCCTATAGAGGAAGCGTTTAAATAAACTCGGCTTCAAACGACCTCTACTATCCATGGCAGTATTTCTCGGATTGTTCTCAAACCTGCACCGCTGCAAAATCCTCGATTATCGTCTCATCTAATCAGCTACTCCTTTCCCACTCGCACAAACATCCAATATCACTGAAGGACCATACCTGTTTCCGCCGACATAGAATCCACTTCAAACGTCGTGCGATAAGTCCATGATACAGACAAGATGGTGAGGTATTTATTGCAGTGTGCTTCTTCGGATACAGGTTCCCCTAGCTTGTCGCTTGACTTATTGGAGAAGTGCCTTGAAAAAGCTCTCCCTGTTTGTAATGGGGAAGCTGAACAGAGTAGACGCTTCCAATGTTCCAATATCAAAACCGCTCCCACAAACTAGTGAACATTATTATGTCACTGGCAGTAGTCTCTTGGTCGGCTCTCTTTGCTGATGCCCTGCGATAGCGTCAGCTGGGCCACGGTGGAGACCGAACAGGAGGACTTGTACACCCGCATCGTCAACGCTTCCAACACCGTGCTCGCCTGCCTCTATGACCTAAGGGTAGTCCTTCCGGAATCAGGTGGACATGTTTTTCAGCAAAGGACCCGGTGTTGTCGAGTTCGAGCGCTCTGGAAGTGTGGCCATACCTCCCGAGACGGACAAAGCTGCCAGACTTGGTGCTTAGGCCGCCTCAGAATCCCCTGAACATTTCTTGAACGGCGCAGAGATCAGTTCACGTATCGAGTCACGCGGAAATCACATCCGGATTGAAATGTGCACGGTGCAGCCTGCCGTAGCGGATCAGACAGCACTCAGGCTCTGTCCAGCACTTCCTGGGGGGCTTTGTTATGATAGTACTAGGGTTTCAAATGTCCGCGCATAGCAGTAGTGACGCATTGATGGTTTGTGTTTAAGCGTGTTTGGTGCAGTATGTACGCTGCGCATGTCGAAGGCGAGGCAAGTACATCGCTACCCCAGTTGAGAGCTTGACCCCCGACGTTTCAGCCATTATGTTCGGACAGTGTCTCACCCTACTTCGCAGGACTAAACACACGCCTGTAGTACAGTCGCCCTCACAGATAGAGGAGGACAGGATAAACCACACCCCGCCAGTGCCATCTCCACTGAACGATCCTGGCTTTTCGGGACACTCGATGCCCCCGCAAGATCGACGTCTGGTCATCACAAGTGCGTTAGTCGGTGTATACGGGCGATACAATACTAACCTTGGACTAACAACTAACAGAAATGAAGGCGACGAACCTTTTCACTGGTCTTGGACAGATCCCCCCTACCTCCGACCTTCAACACATTTCCGCTAGTCTTCGACAGATTCCAGCAGGGTTCTACGTTAATATATTCGCTGACAACAAGGAATACAAAACAGCCAACAAACCCGTGATCGTGGATGGGGGCATGGCCGAGTGGGATGATCATATCTATTTGTAGGTATATTCCCCTCCTTTTCGCGATCTTGTTGTTCATAGGAAGTTCAGGCCCTCAGGCCTCTCATCTGTGGTAGAACTGCGCCTCTATGCGTCATCTGAGTTAGGCCCCATGCTTGGACGAGGTGAATTACTGCAGAAGATCAGCATTACTGTCGGCGAATTAGTCCAGTGCAGTAACACTTCTCGCCGTGAGCCAGGTATACAGTTGCTCTGTTGGGCTAGTGCTGATGCCAGCACACAGAGCTCTATGTCCTTCCAGAGGATCGCGAAGCCATGTCCTCATGGCCATCCGTCCAGGTCACCGTGGAGCTATTCTCGCCTCAAGATACGAATGCGATCACACCTTGTTCACCCGTTTCCGTTCGTAATTCGAAGCTAACATATGTCTATAATTGCTGACTCTCGATACAGGCTGAGCCTGACGAGGCACGTGCTGTCGCCGAGGCTTCGGATATCGGACATGCACATATGCTTCGCTACTACAAGGATGCCAGCCAATCCCACGCCAACAAAGCTATAACACAGTTTTATCATGTGCTAGACCGTTGTCCCCTCAATCACCCGGCTCGCAGTGCGGCGTTGTCGAACTTGGCTATGGCTAAGTTCATCAGCAGCCAGGTGACCGGCACTCACCTCGATCTAGATGTGGCCATCTTTCTATTCCAAGACACACGTAGTCTTCGCCCTCGCAATCATCCTGACTATCCGTCCACTCTGCTCAAGCTAGCGACTGCTCTAATATTCCGCTTTAACAAGCGAGGCGATGCTGCCGATATTCGCGAAGCCCAGGAGCTGCTGGATAGCGTTCTTGGCACCTATTCCCCTGCCAGCCTTGAACATAGATCGGCGGTACTTGTTGCTCAGACACGTTCCATGCGCTCCGGAGCAAATGATGTGATTGAGCCCGACGCCACAGTGGCCGTCTCATCCACGCAATCGACCAACCGACAGTCCCTATATTCGGTCAACCAGCTGTCTCGCAAACGGAAGCAGTGCAAGGAGCGAGATGACCCACAACTGCTAGATGATGTCGTTTCTCAGCATCGCTATGCACTATTGTTTTCCGTCGCTGGCCAGCCTAAGTGGCTTGACATCAAGTGTGGTTTTGCCGAGGTATTGGCGTTGCGCTTTGAACGCCAAGGGCAGAAGCAAGATCTGGAGGAGGCAATCCTGTCCCACAGAGAGATATTGCTCTGGACACCCAGGCAACGTGCACAGCACTGCTTTGTGTTAAATAATCTCGCAAGTGACCTTTGGACACGGTTGGAGAACGGTGGCGATAGGAAGGACCTCGACGAGTCAATCCAGCTCAATCGAGATGCTCTAGTGCTCTTAGCTCATGGACACCCATATCGTGTCCTGTCATTGAACAACATTGCGAATGCGCTCAACACACGGTTTGAGCAGGATGGCGATAGGAAGGACCTTGACGAGGCAATCCAGCACCATCGAGATGTCCTGGCTCTCTTACCTCGTGGACACCCATATCGTGCTGGTTCACTGAACAACATTGCGAGTATACTCCAGACGCGGTTCAAGCAGGATGGCGATAGGAAGGACCTTGACGAGGCAATCCAGCTCCAGCAAGATGCCCTCATGTTCACACCTCCTGGGCACCCACATCGTGCCATAAACCTGAACAACATTGCCAGTGTACTCTATGCGCGGTTCTCACAGGGTGGTGATATGAAGGACCTCGAGGATGCAATCCAGCTTCATCGAGATGCCCTGGTACTGAGACCTCCTGGGCACCCCCTTCGTGCCAGCTCACTGAACAATGTTGCGAGTGCGGTGGGGAAGCGGTTTCAGCAAAGTGGTGATATGAAGGACCTCGACGAGGCAATCCAGCTCCATCAAGATGCCCTCGTGCTCACGCCTTGTGAACATCCACTTCGTGCCCTATCCCTGAACAACCTTGCTAGTGTACTTGGCGCACGGTTTGAGCAAATTGGTGATAGGAAGGACCTCGACCAGGCAATCCAGTTCTATCAGGATGCTTTGGTGCTCACACCACCTGGACACTTACTTCGTGCCGAATTGCTGAACAACATTCCGGGTTTGCTCAAGACTCGGTTTGAGCAGGGTGGCGATAGGAAGGACCTGGAGGAGGCAATCCAGCACTGTCGAGGTGCCCTTGTGCTTACACCTCCTGGACATCCAGTTCGTCCTGTATCGCTGAAGAACCTTGCCATCATCCTTGAGACACAGTTCAAGCAGTATGGTGATAGGAAGGACCTCGACGAGGCAATCCAGCTCAATCAGGATGCCTTGGTGCTCACACCTCTTGGACATCCACATCATGCAACATCACTGAGCAGTCTTTCGAGTGTGCTCAAGACCTGGTTTGACCACAATGGTAGCAGGAAGGATCTTGATGAGGCAATCCAGCTCAATCGAGATGCTCTCATGCTCAGACCTCCTGGACACCCACTTCATGCCACATCACTGAACAACACCGGAACTGCTCTCCAAACACGGTTCCGTCAGGGTGGTGATAGGAAGGATCTGGAGGAAGCAATTCAGCTTCATCGAGATGCCCTGGTGCTCACACCTCCTGGACACCAATATCATACCAGGACACTGAACAATGTTGCAAATGGGTTGACAACATGGTTTGAACTGGATGGCAAAAGGAAGGACCTTGAGGAGGCAATCCGGCACCATCAAGATGCCTTGGTGCTCACACCCCCTGGACACTCACTTCGTGCCACATTACTGAATAACATTGGAAGTACATTCACAACAATGTTCCAGCAGGGTGGTAATATGAAGGACCTTGAGGAGGCAATTCAGCATGATCGAGATGCCCTGGCACTCAGACCTCTTGGGCAGCCAGATCGTGTCATATCACTGAACAATTTAATGACTGTGCTCTTGATGAAGTTCAGGCATCATGGTGACAGCAAAGATCTTGAGGAGGCATTGCAGCTATGCCACATGGCCAAGGTTGAGAGCCCTCCCAGCCACCCAGTCCAAGTACACCTCCTTGGCACATTTGGAAGAATTTACCTTGGCCTCTATCAAACTCAGCATGCACAAGAGCACCTTCACACTGCAATGAACCATTTCAATTCAGCAGTCACTTTTGCATCCAGTAACCTCATACTGCGCTTACAATGGTCCATGTCCTGGATCCAGGATGGAGAAGATCATCAGCATTCCTCTGCTTTGGATGCCTATTCCAGAACTCTTGAACTCCTGGATTCCCATCTTTCTGCAACAGCATCAGTCTCTGCTCGCCATCAGACTAGGATGAACTTTCCTACAAACTTGTCTGCTGATGCTGCCTCCTGTGCACTGCATTATGGTCATGTTTGTCGAGCCCTAGAGCTCTTGGAGCAGGGCCGGACTATGCTATGGACTCAGATGGCCCGATTTCGCACACCACTTGACCAGCTGGGTTCTATAGATCCAAGTGCAGAAGCTTTGATACAGAGATTCCAGCATCTCAGTTCAATGCTCAACCAGCAGCCAGCTAATGGGTTGTCCACACAAAACAGCTCCAAATTCACTCTCGAGGCTGAAGCTCGGTTGCACAGGGATCTCATGGAGGAGTGGAACATGATTGTTGCACAGATCAGGACTTTCAAGGGCTTTTCACGGTTTCTATTGCCACCACTGTTTTCAGACCTTCAAGAAGCCTCATGTGATGGTCCAGTCATTGTTCTCATTGCTAGCAAGTTTTCTTGTGATGCAGTCATTGTGTTGCATAAACAATCACCAATCCATGTTCATCTGGAGACCACTTTGGAGACATTGTCCACACTTATACATCAATTTCGGAAGGAGATCCCCACTTTGAAGGAACAATATTTCAGTTTCACCAGAAATGACCAGCAGGAGCAGAGTCACCATGGAGGGTCTACACTAGAACAGTCAGAGGTTCTGGCAGAGACTTTGGAAGCACTACATCAGATCTCAAACAAAGAACTTGCCAATGACATGGTGAAAGTCCTGCGAAAAATTTGGACCACTGTTGTTTCTCCTGTGGTTATTGAACTAGAAAAAGTTGGCATTCAGAAGGGTTCATGAATATGGTGGTGCCCCTCATCTGTCTTCACTGCCCTTCCATTGCATGCTGCAGGTCCCTATCGTACAGGGCAAAGAAATCTAGAGAATTTCTACATCTCATCCTACACTCCATCCCTCTCAACACTCATAAAGGCTCGCCAAATGAGAGACAGCTCCTCTTCTGCCAGTGTGGACTTTGCTGCCATTGTTCAGGCCAAACCAGGAGGGCATCAGGCACCACTACCTTACCCTGATCAGGAAGCAACCATGATAGAACATCTCTTACACCCACCCCATCCAGCTGTGTTCACAAAGCTCACCAGTGCCACATCAACAACAAGTGCAGCACTTGAAGCATTGCAGAAAAACCAGTGGATCCACTTCTCCTGCCATGGCTCCCAAGATTTTGCAGAGCCATTCAAATCTTCCTTGGAAATGCTCAATGGCTCGCTTTCACTCCTTGACATCATTAATGTGGAGCTGTCCAACCATGAGTTTGTGTACCTTTCTGCCTGCCAGACAGCAGTTGGGGATATCAAAACACCTGATGAGATGATTCACTTGGCAGCAGGGCTGCAGTTTGGTGGTGTCAAGAGTGTGATTGGGACTCAATGGTCTGTCCATGATGGAGTTGCTTACTTGTTAGCTTCAGAATTCTACAAGGAGTTTTGTGTGGGTGGTGTCATGGATTGCACCAGGGCAGCCAAGGCTTTGCACCACGCCTTACAATCATTGAAGAGGGAAAAAATTCCTCTGAGAGAGCGAATCATGTTTGTTCATATTGGGATATAGTTGACTACCTTGATTATGATGGTGAGTTTCAAGTTTATTATGGTTGATTTGGCATGTTTGGAGTGCTAAACTACATCATTCAAAAGGTGTTTCAACAACCACAAAGGTTCAACTGCATAGAATGTATTGTGTTTGGTTGTGTATATATGTATGTAATCTTAGCCTGAGTCTTAGATTCATACATGTTGGAGGAACTAGATGGGAAAAAGAAAAGAAAAAAAGGGAATCCAACCAACTTCAGCACTTGTGCTCAGTGTGATGCCTTGACAGCATACCAGCCCCATCTCATGACATTCAGTTTCCCTTAAAGTCCATCTGGACAGTGAATGTTGGTGGAATTTGAGAAGCAAACTTCAACATGACCAATGCATGTGATATGGTCAGGTAATCTGGGAGATCCTGGATTCCATGGCTTACCTACCACCATGTCATCTGAGTCTGATGCCTCCATTCACTCCAGAAATTGTCAGGCCTCCATTCACTCCCTTCATTCTTGAGGTACAGTCAATCCAACAAGCCTGAAGAAGAGCAGAAAGCCCTCTGATAAGTGGACTCTGGATGAAGAAATTGCTTTGATTGATTTTCTGCTTTCCCAGTTCTCAGCAAGTGGTGATGGAAATCCAAGGAAGGCCACATTCAATGAAGCTGCCACTCTCCTGAAGAAAAAATTCCCAGAGGCACTAGGTGTGGAGAAGATGGGTGATGTTTGCAGGAGAAAATGGATGGCAGTATGTGGCTTATCTCACAATCAATTGAATTACTCATCTGACAACTTATGCATTATCCAATATCACCTTATGCATTATGAGAAAGTCTACTGTATCAGCAATGGGAAAAGTCAGAGGCCAGAGGCTTACCTAATTGGTTAATATCAACCATTCAATAGTGGCTTCACAAAGGTTGCTTGTCAGAGCATGGGTCCACATGCTCACCAGGCTCAATCTCCCTTGCATGATCACCAAGATTTCCTTGCTTTGCATTGACCAGTGGCAATAGTGTTTCATGCTTTGATATCAATAACAAGCATTGACTTGAACTTGTTGGCCTTGCACCATTTACAATATATATCTCCTAGTTGATGTCTCAGCCATCACTGCATAGAAGGTATTAATGCACAATGGTTATGATTCACATACCATGTGTAGGTATGTGAGGTGTTGGCAACAGGTTGACACACTGACAGGATAAACTGGCAGGGGTGCCATTTCTGACTGTTGAGCTTGTTAGTCAATGTACAAGTCCAGGCAGCTCCTCACAGTGGAGGATGGACCCATAGTAATCCAGCAAACTCACCAACATGGCTCACAATCCCTGACATTACATGCCTTACCACTCTCCTTTGACTTTGGCATATATGGCATGCTAAAAAGCAATGACATCAGCCATCTTGTTTGCACATTGACAAGAAAACCATCAGCATCAACAGTGTCCTGTTATTTATCTATAGTGCATATCAGTATGACTGAATGACTGATGGGTGTTGACTAGTACATTAACACACCTGTTTGTCCCCACTGTCATTCTCATCATCTGGGACAGTAGTTACTGTAGAAAAGTCAGGGATATAGATGTACAAGAGGCAAAGTGGCACCAGATAGATACTGTACAGCTTGAGATATTCGAAGCTGCGATGGGACAAGCAGTGGTGGTAAGCAGACCAGCCATGTCCACTTTTCGAGTGAGTAAGTTGCTCCATCAGACGAGCTGAGGGGGTAGCCAGGCAAGTTATGACACCTTTGCCTGAAACGAGTTAATTGTTATGTAGGCAGATGGAATGGATGGTGGGCTTACTGTTTGTCTCATTAGTTGAAGGGAATGGACTCTTGTGGGCTCGCTGCAGCGGTTTCACTGAATAACGAGTGTGAGAAACGAGATCAGTAGTTGAGCTGAAGCGAAGAAATTGAATGGACTACTCACCTGTTTGCTCCGTCGCTCTTTTGTGCTAAGCGCCGTCACGATGATAGACGTGGAATAATCCAACTTCTGCGATAGGAAGAAAAGCGGCATGTGTCGCTCGACAACCGTGTATTCTTTAGCCACTCGACGGCTTTCCCGCCCTTGCTCTATCTTTTCCACAGCGCCACCGTCCGGTTCCTTCGAGCTATTCGCAGGTGACGAGATGAGGGTGCATCCAACATCCTTTTCGCCCAAAGGGGCATACCTCCGATTTGATTTCCTTCGATTACACCACAGCAAGGCCTCTGTTAATTGGAGCATTGTGGGGAAACAGCTTGACGTCGCCAGAAACAGTCCGCCGCATGGTCCTTTAACTGCAATGATACCACATATTGTGAACGAGCGGGAAAGTGCATTGCATTCGACCTACTATGTCATCAGTCGTAAACGGGTATATAAACCTTCGTTGTTCATCATCTACCCTTTGTCGCCTTCCATCGCGGTCCTATCACACTGCGTAGTGTTGGAAGTGTGCAACTGGGAAGATGGTGGATATTTCATCTTCCCCACGGTGCATTGACAACGTTCAAGAACTTGGATAGTCCTTGATCGATTTCGAGCGTCTCCAGCAACTGGCGATGGTAGTTTCCAGTGAGCAAGAGCAACACTCGGTACCAGTAGTTGAATCGCGTGCAGCCGGTCCCTATTTAGATATGGAGTGGCGCCTTGGAAGTGGTACGATTCTTAATGTCAGTGCTGCCAGCAGGACCTGGCACCTCTCCCTACCGTATCTTACAACACTACCAACATAAAGACGGCAGTTAGTTTAAATACGCGGTCATAAATCCACGAACCAAAAATCTCGAGGAGATGCCCCAAGTACCCTCACCACGTCACCTGGCGACAGACCAACCGATGTCCAAGGACTGCATATACACTTTCGACGGTAACTTCGTTGATAGTAATGGCCGCACACTCTTATTGCGCGGCGTCAACCTTTCCGGGTCGTCCAAAGCTCCAGTGGACCAGCCTTCTCATGTCCTTGATGGATTCTGGGAAACTGCAGAGGCAGGTGGAAAGAGCTTTATCGGGCGACCACTGAATCTTGACGACGGCTCGGCGGACGAGCACCTGAGTCGTCTCAGAGGATGGGGGTTCAACATGATTCGCTACCCAGTCACATGGGAGGCTCTAGAACACCAAGGACCGTAAGTGCTCGCTCCATCAACTTGCTCGCCTCCTAGTCAATCTCACGTTCATATCTGCAGAGGAATGTATGACTATGAATTCATGGACTATACGATTGGTGTCCTGCGTAAATGCAAGGAATACGGGTTCAAAGTGTATCTAAACCCCCACCAAGATACCGTATGTCCATTTACCCAGCCCATGTGCAACACGTTGTCTGAATGCCTTCCGCCAGTGGTCACGTTTCACAGGTGGCTCCGGCGCCCCCTTCTGGACGCTTCCGGCGTGCGGGATTAACCCACAGGCTTTGACTGCCACCCAAGCTGCCATCATACACTGCGAGTACCCAACTCCTTCGGCAGAAGCTCGTGATCCCGCTTCACTCCCTGCCATGATTTGGTCGACAAACTATTGCAGGCTCGCCTCACAGACCCTTTTCGCGCTATTCTTCGGTGGAAAGACCTTCACTCCAAAGTGCGTGATCGACGGCGTGAACATTCAAGACTACCTTCAATCCCATTTTGCGCGGGCGTTTGGCGTGCTCGCCGAACGCATCAGAGACGCTGGTGGACTATTAGACGAAGTCGTAATCGGCTGGGATAGTATCAATGAGCCCGCGGAAGGTTTCATTGGATACGGAGATTTGAACGTGTACCCAACAGAACAAGGGTCCACACTCAAAAAAGGCACCGTTCCCACCCCCATACAGTCCTTCAAGCTAGGAATGGGAATTGCGCAGACCCTGGATAACTATACTTTCGGTTCATTTGGTCCAAAGCGGGATGGAACCGTCACCATCGATCCCGAGGGCATTCGCATATGGTCAGATTCTACCACCGAAGTGGCAGGTGTCCACCCGAAGTGGGGGTGGAAGCGAGGGAGCGAATGGACGCTTGGAACGTGTGTCTGGGCCCTACATGGCGTATGGGACATCGAAACAGGCTATGTTCTACAGCCCGAATACTTCCGTTACCTGCCTGCCTCGGGTCCCTCACCCATCCTGATGGAAGTTCACTTCCTCCAAGACTTCTTCCTCCCCCAACTAACTCTGTACCTGTCACACATTCGCGCCGCACACCCAGCCTCAATCGCTTTCATTCAAGCCCCTGTATTTGCAATACCACCACCGATCCCTGAATCACTACTGCGTGGTCGCGCATGCCACTCGACACATTACTACGACGGCCTAACACTCGTGACGCGTCATTGGAACTGGTTCAACGCAGACGCACTCGGACTGCTGAGGGGTAAATACTCGAGCCCCATTTTCGCGGTTAAAGTTGGGGAAAGCGCGATTAGAGCGTGCCTCCAGAGTCAGCTGGGCATCCTGAAAGAGGATGCAGTGAATTTGGGAGCAGTGCAGGATGCAGGGTCGTCTGAGCCCCCTGTTAACCCAAGGAGGTACCCCACGATCATCGGCGAGATTGGGACACCCTTCGACATGGATGACAAGAAAGCGTACGATTCCTCGAGTAAATCTTACGGAGACTATTCGAACCAGGAGAAGGCACTCGATGCTAGCTTGAACGCTACGGACGGACCGAACGCGCTCAATTACACGGTATGGACATACTGTCCTGATAACAGCCATATGTGGGGAGACGGGTGGAATATGGAGGACTTGAGTTTATGGAGTGGAGATGACTTAGTGGGGAATGGGAGGAGTGCCGCTGGTCAGCACTCTGAAGCAGCAGGTTCATTCGCTGCGGCACGAGCGTCGAGTCTTTCGTTGGCGACGCTCGCTGTTCCCTCCTCGCCGTACGCCCATTTATCGCACATGGCCAAAACTCAGTCTTTGCATGACCATCTCGCTTTCCTACGTGACGGCGCGCGTGCGGTACGCGCATTTTGCAGGCCATATCCCGCCAAGATCGTAGGTACACCCTTGAACATCCAATTCGATATCGGCAAGGCTTCATTCAAGGTTACGATTCGCGTCACGCCAGCGGACGCACCTCAGATGGACGAAGGAAACGAGGAGTTCGCTGGCAGCTCTAGCATGGCAAAGGATGAGAGCCCGCTCCCGACGGAGATCTTCCTTCCCATCGTCCACTTTGCGTCTGACGAGTGCGTCAGCCGGTCACTTGCCCCTCTGAGCGAGCGAACGCAAGAAGTCGACTTGGAAGACGGACGCGGGAGTGCTTCGACTTCGGGGACGACCACACCATGTACTTCGACCGGGTCCACGCTCACGCTTCCTCTCACCACATCGTCCAAGTCCAACAAGGGCGACTCAACCGTGCTCAAGACTAAGGCATACGACGTCGAGGTGAAGACCTCAGAAGGGACACTGGAGTTGTGTGAGGGCGAACAGATGTTGAAGTGGTTCTACGCCCTACCTTCTGGTGAGCAGAAGGACAAAGAGGTGTGGATTGAGGTTACGAGAAGTGGAGGAGCGATAAAGTGGACGAAGTCGGTTCCAGGGGGGACCAGCACTCGGAAGCCCAGAGAGGGCTGTGCAGAGTGGCTAAGGACGCTCTGTGGGGACGAGGCACCATGGTCCTGTCCTGAGGAGTGTTCCGTGATGTGAGCAGAGTGTGGAAGGGTATGTTTATTGTAGAAATTAGGTATGTAGCGATGTAGATTTCCTTCAACCCTCTGTAGCTTATCAAAGCACTTGACGCGGCTGGGACCGTGAAACATAGTTACCTGTAAATCATGACTACATAGCCGATGAGCAATTTGGTCCAAATTACCAACTAGATCAACTCTCGTATCATGATGTTGATGAGGACGAGCCGCTAGAATCCGGGTTTGAGCTCTCAGCTCGACGCTTCAGCTCCGGAGGTACGAGTTCCACCCGTGGAATTTTCAACGGCGCCCCCTCGAACTCTGCCCAACCACCCCTCAACCCAATCTCAAGCATCCTCTGCACGATCCTCGCCAACTCGTCGTTCCTCGCTCGTTGACCCTCCAGTTCTTCCTGCATCGTCACAAGAGCATCCACTGACGTCTTGAGAGAAGTGACGGAAGAAGAAAGCTCTTCAAGCTGTTCGTCGACGTTATCTCGCCGTTTGGACTGGTTCCTCGAGCTGCGATATGATTCTCCGAGGATGAGGAGTGCTGCTACCGCGAATAAGAAGCCTTCTGCGAGGGCGTTGGCACCGTTCTCTATCGCTCTGTTCGGTGTGGTCAGCAGGCACGTTGTAGAGAGACGTCGCACGTACCTAGTCTCTGAAAGTGGACGGGGGTTGTGCCGGGGGGGTTCGCCGAGGAGGTTTGTCCGCAGTGAGACCTCGGCGGTGTGCATGCGCTGTGCGAGAGAGGCACATATCGCACGGAACGTGTCGTGCCTGTTGGACACACGAGCTGAGCCACACGACCGACCCGCATAAAAAGACGATATAGATGTAACGCACTGTGTTGCTTGGTTTTTGAGCTGGGCGGAGAGTGGTTTGGCGATTGTCTACGGGTGCGCGGGGTTGGGTGGAACTGGTGGTCGTTGTAGTGGGGAAAATGTAGCTTACCCGGATGGCGAGGGTGGCGAGCTTTACGGTTGCCATGATGTGGGGTGTACTTGTTGAATCTTGGGCTCGAGGGAGGTTGAATATTCAGCAAGGAGGTACTCGTAGCGGTGGGTCATCCAATGGAAAGAATGCCGAACACACACGTCACCCAAATTGTTAGCCTCACACGAATGTCCGACACAGACCACAACTCGAAATTCGACTCGCAAGCCTTACAGGAGAACTTCATCTTCATCTTCATCGTCGACATACGCAATGACATACGGCAGAAAAATATCAACCCGCCTCAGTGACTCGAGACTTTGGACAAACCGTTCTTTGACGAAGCCGGAACCCATACTGAGATGCTGAGTTGTCAACTGTCACATACTAGTAGGTCCAAGGTATTCTAGGAGGTCTTTCTCTTTCACAGTCCAATCCGTCGGTGGAAACGCAGCCTGATCGGAAGGATCATTCGCTTTCTGTCCTGAAACAGTGAGACCGTAGGTGAGTGCAATCCAATCGTTGGATCATATCAATCATGATTGTTGGAGTTCCCGACTTCTGAATCAATCAGGTACAGCCTACAGGGCTATACGAGCTGACCCACCCGCACACAATTGCACGTTCGTTCGACTTCGTCGTCGACATACTGGATAACACTCGGCACAAAAGCATCAACCCGCTTTCACTCGAGACTTGGGCAAACCACGGTAAGTTCAAGGTATTCTATTAGGTGGGGTCTTGCACACTCTGTCAGTGGAAACGAAGCATCGGAAGGATCATTCGCTTTCTCTCCCGAAATAGTAAGACCGTACGTGAGTGCAGTCCAATCGTTGGATTATATGAATCCCGGTCGTTAAAATTGCCGACTTCTGAATCGATTGGTTACCCGGTACACGGTTGACCTCGCCCGCACGTAATCGTGTGTTCGTTCAACTCAGGCCGCGGTCACTCTTAGAAGAGAACATCTTCGTCGTGAACATACGCAGTGACACACGACATAAAAGCATCAACCCGCCTTCACCCGAGACTTGGGCAAACCATAGTAGGTTCAAAATACTCTATTAGGTGGGGTCTTGCACAGTCTGACAGTGGAGACGAAGCATCGGAAGGGTCAATCGCTCACTGTCCCGAAACAATGAGACCGCATGTGAGTGCAGTCCAATTGTTGGATTATATGAATCGTAATCGTTAAAATCGCTGACTCCCAAACTTCCAAATCAACTAGTGACGAGCACGGATTGACCTCACCCGCACGCAATTTGACGTTCGTTCAACTCAGGCCGCGGCTGAGAGCGCGGATCTATGTTTTCTCATTCTCAAATTATAGACTCCTCGGACCACTGGACGGCCTGGGGCGATATGAAGGCCACGATTAGGAATTCGAGATGGCTCGATAAAATATTCCCTACTTGAACTTCTGCAAATCGCAGTCCGAGGAAAATGTGGGGCGTCGTTGCTTTCTTCTGTTTCATTTGGTGTTAGTGCGGGGCTTTTAGAGTGCCTCGACCAGTCAAGACCACCCGATTAGCGCCCTCTTTCTAGACTTGCGTCGTGCTGGGAACATAAATTCCCGCAGCAGTTCTTCTCAACACCTCTTCCTGGGGCGAACTTAGGTTATACCTGGAGAAGAATTACCGGTTCCCAATGAATGTGGCTGGCGGTGACATTTTGCTGCGGCTTTAAGTTCAGTAAACGTTCCAAGGTGGCCATTATCGACCACGTTTTCATTTGGTTTTCCAAGCAAATTCTATGCGCCTTGCTTTCGGACCATATCCTGTTCGCTTTATGCTACTGGGAATCAGACATCAGACCAATGGGTGAATTTGTGCGGTCGTAGATACGGTAAGCAATGATAGAGGTACATCGACCGGGGTTTAACTGATCATGACACAGCGTTCGAACGGAAATGAATCATGGCCTTGCCTAGCATCTGAGCAATCGACAACACGACTTCCGATCCGGTGGCGGGCTAAACCTAAGCAGACTGTATCTATCCTCAAGGCATACCGTTAGGACCCCAGAAAGTACCCCAAGGGGTGACGCTCAGACTATCACCTCATCCAATGGGTTCATCAATGCCCCAAAGTCCCCTTAAACGACCTACTCGCCGTGATATGTGCACGGCCAAAAGGAAATGTACGTCTTGATCGATGTCGAACAGATTTTTCGCTGTCTGTTGGCCATGTCATCATTATTCCCAGCCATGAATGGGGCAACAGCTCGTCTCGGTGTCAGTAGAGAATCACCACCACCGGAGCTGGGAACACTGCTTTCCTCGCCCCGCGATCTCATTCCCATCAAAACTAAACAGGATCGACACAGGGTTGCAGTGCATTTCCCTACACGTGGTGCTGTGCAAGAGCTAACTGGTGACCAAGCGGCCAGCGACGTGGCTCCGCATCGAATAAAATCTTATTGCCAGTCCACCGCTATTTCAGTTAATCCATTCGACCAAATCTCTTTTCATAACGCCTTTTTAATCAACTATCATCAGATGGGCTGTATAGTCTGCTTCCCCGGTCGTCGGATGTGCTTGGGGCATTACTCGTGGGGAATCGGTGTTTTGTCGGTGGTCATCTGCCCAGAGAAGGTAGATGTTGGTATGGTGTGTGACAGAATTAGCCCAAATTATTCGGACCAATAGCATCTAACCGATACTAGTTATCAATCAAACCGCTTCCCCCCTCGCCCATCGGGGTATTTAATCCCTCCCTTCCCTTGTGGGGATGCCAGACCACCCGTATCGAAAGCCTGTACTCTCTTGTCTATAGCATGGACAACATGGGGGGGAACACCCCGGATCAACTGTATGTCTCGCGTGCTCATACCCTCCTCACACCAACTGAGGCCGTTCAGTTCCGAGTATTGGGAACAGCTCCTTCTCGCCCAGTCCTCGGAGAGTGCGCCGCCGGCTGCCCCAGCAGGACAGTCAACTTGCGAGTGGGTCGGGGGGGTTGGAATATGTGGAAGTACTCTTTCTCAGGACCCAAAGATTGCGTGTTTGCACCTCCGTGACGGGCATGGCATCAGGGGCGCGGAGAAGGAGATGGTAATTTGTTGTTGGTATGGTTGCCATGCCACGCCGATGCAGAGGGGTAGCTTAATCCGTCACATTCTGGCTGTTCACCTGCGTACCTTGCAGTGGACGTGCCCTCTTTGTGGGAAGACGTTCTCCCGCAAGGACACTGCCCATCAATGTCTTGATCCCTGATAATGTGTGAGTCGGTTGATTCACGGGTAACAGGCTCCCTGATTTTCGTCAATGTGGCAGCGTGTGTATCTCTATACTCACGGCCTGGATTCTCAAGTATCTTGGATATCCGATCATCGAAGACTGAAGACTCCGATTGGAGTGGACGATTTAAATCATGCTGATGTTCTACTGGTGTTTCGTATGGAAAACTGTATGTTGTATTCTGAAGATGTTTTGTACCGTTACTACGGTCCAAATCAATGCAGGGTTCGTGTAGTGATCGAACCAGATCGTGACGTATGTTCCAAATGTTATAGAGTCGTGCTTGTTTGTCGATGTTATTTTCTAAAGGCGCTGCCCAAATCTGGAAATAACGGAACATACCCGGGGTGCGATTAGCATGCTTTTCCAACTCCGGGCCACCGATCATGAGCACCTTTTCTCTGGAATACAAGTACTATCCGTAGGCGACAGAGAAACAACTGCTGTTCACATTCGTTATGTCAACAAGCTAGCACCGATGAGTCGGAAATTACATGGACTACGTGGCTACCCTGACATACCTTCAAGCGGGTCACGCCAGCCAATCGGGCGTCAAAGGAAGGTGACACGCTGGCAACATTGTTTACTGGCAACCTGGGCGCACGAATTCTATTTGAATAACTGAGGTTCCTAACCTAACCGTGACGGCGCCCTCTCGAAACCAGCCACTTGGTAAATTCTATAAGGTTTGGATCCCTGGATTAGCCGAGCTCTAACCCAACATCGAATGAATCTTATCTTCGAATCCCTGCACGGCGCAATGAAACTTGAAGCACCTCGGTAAGTGCTCCCCATCAAGGTTGTCAGCATGCCTAGCGACAGATCAACTGGCGTTCAACGTGAAGGGATGCACACACCGAAGGTAACTTCGTTGATAGAACTGTTCGCACACTTTTATTGCGAGGCGTGAACCTGTGTAGGTCTGCCTGCCTCGTGTCCCTCACATCTCCTCATGAAAATAGACTCCCTCCGAGCCCAGGATTTCTCCCCAAAAAATAAAATAATCGTACACCCAGGCTCCATCGCCATTCAGGCCCGATACCGCCACCGATTCCTGAATCAAGATTTGGTTGTCCTGCACCATGCGTGTCACTCGAAGTATTACTACGACAGCCCGAGGCCCGTGGCACGAGTCATCGAAACTGGTTCAACGCAGACACACTCGGACTGCTGAGGGAAAAAAAAATCGTTTCCCGTCTTCACGGATAAAGAAAGGGAAAGCGAGATTAAAATGTGTCCCCGTACTGTGTCGAGGTGAAGATGCTGGAAGGGACTGGAGTTGTGTGGGAGCGAACGGATATCGAGGTGGCTCTACGCCCTACCTTCTGGTGAGCATAAGAACAAGAGGTGTGGTTACGAGAAGCGGAGGAGCGATGAAGGGAACGAATGCGGTTCCAGAGCGCGGCGGCGCCTAGTAGGCCAAGCCTAAGGGAAGATGTGTGGGATAGTTAGGGACGAAGAGGCATGGGGTATCTTATTACAATGATTGGGTGTGTAAAAGCTGTATGTATATTCCCATTAATCCTTTATAGCTTATTTTCAATGGACTATATGACTGGTAACGTTGCTGACTTCTGAATCATTCACATACAAGGCTGTACGACCTGGGTGTGACGGCTTCCTTCATTTCCTTCATACCGTAGTCGAGACGACGCAACTTGGGAATAACAAAGGGTGCAATTTGTAGGCCACAAATATTCTTTCATTAGTAAGTAAATCAACACTGGGGTGTAATGTTCGTGTAACGACAGCAGGCAGGCAGTGCTAAGAATTTTTGAAGAATTCATTGACTGATGGGCTCAAGTTTGTCCTGATATGGTAGCTGTCATACTGACCTTGTGGCAGCCGGCTGCCTGGATGCAATTTCCTGTTCGTGGCTCTCCTTGTCTCTCTCAAGTCCTCCCACTCCGCCGCGGACACTAGAAAGCCCGGGACGTTAAGTATGAAATGAATTCGGGCCGGATAAATATTTTCTACTTGATTTCTGCAGTCCGAGGAAAACCTGGGCGCTATTGCTGCGTCCTTCTGGCTCGTCGCGGATGAATACTTGACCAAATAAGAATGGGTTGGCGTCCCTTTAGAGTTACATCGTGTTCTGGGTTCGCGCGCTAGCAGTCCTTCTTGGAACGTACTTCCTCTTATACCTAGAGAGGAACTCCTGATTCTTAGACATGCCTGGACCGCTGGCGGATACAACGGAAGGTGACATCTCCTGCGGCTTTAAGATAGGTGGATTTTCCAAAGTGGCTACTACTGACGCACGTTTCGTTCCGTTTTCCATTCTAGTATGTACCTGGTTGTTGGATCGTTAGGCTGTTCGGTTTACGCGACGGGCAATCAAACATATGTGGCTAATTCGCATGATCATCCATCACATCCTGGCCGACCAGCCTTGTCATGGGTAAAGTGTCGGGACGGAAATGAACCTCAGGTTAACTAAGCAGAGTGTACCTCGGGCCTCGAGGCATGCCGTCAGAATGGCAAACCGCGACTGCCGGAATTGACCACGTTGCTTTGCTCTCCTCATCATGTCATTCCCATCAAAGCTTACGAGGGTTAACATACGATTACTGTGCATTTACCTATGCATGGTGAAGTATGGAGTTCACCCTCGGCCACGCGATCAGCGACGGGGTTCTACATAGAATCCAGCCGCACCATCATTTCAGTAAGTCCATTTAACCAGATCTCTTTTCATAAGCCGTTTGACATGATTTCCATCAAATCAGGGGGGGGTATAATCTTCTCAGAGGGGATCAGTATTTTGGATCTTGCTTAGAGAAGGCAGATATTGGTATGCTGTGTGAGGGAACTATCCTGAATTGTTCGGACCGATACGATGTGATCGAAACTATTTATCACCTACACGGCACTTGGTCCCCCCCCCGCTGTCGGTTGGGGTATTTAAGCGTTCACTATCCCTGTGGTGACGCCAAAGTACCCGCATCGAAACCACGCCGTCTCTTGTGTACACCATGAACAATCTGCAGGGAATCACCCTGGATCAATTGTATGTCCAGCGTGCCTCGTATCCACACGCCGACTGAAACCGCACAGCTCTGATTGGGAACAGCTCCTCCTCGCCCTGTCCGCTGGGAGCCCGCCTCTCGCTGCTCCAGCAGGACAGTTAACTTGCGAGTGGGTCGAGGAGTCTGGAACATGTGGAAGCACTCTTTTCCAGGACCCAAAAGTCGCGTGCTTGCACTTCCGTAACGAGCACGGCATCAGGGGCAGGGAGAAAGAGATGGCAATCTGTTGTTGGGATGGTTGCGGCGCTGTGCCGATGCAGAGGGGCAGCTTGATTCGTCACATCTTAGCCGTTCACCTGCGTACCTTGCGGTGGACATGTCCACTCTGCGGGAAGACGTTCTCGCGCAGGGACACTGCCCATCAGTGTCTTGGTGCGTGATAAAACGTGAGTCGGTTTGGCTATGGGTAATATATTTTCTGATGGCAGTCAATGTGTCAGCAAGCTCACGACCTGGATTCAAAGTATTCAACCGTTGAAGCCCGACGCTGGGCCCGAACGATCAATTAAATCATGCCGATTTCCTACTCGTATTTAAAATGTAGCGCAACCTATACGTCTAAGCTGAAGATGCTGGATACCGTTACTACGGTACAAATTAATGAAGGATTTGTGTTCATAACGTTCTAGTCGAGATGTTTGTTTGTCAATATTATTTTCCAAAGCCATCGCCCAAGTGTCCCTGAAATTACATACAGTGACTCAAAAAGGAAATGCACAGGATGACATAATCATTTTAATTGCCCATATCTCCTCAACCACATCACCCCACACCATGTTGTAAGGCTCATTAGATAGCTAGAAGTGTATAGTACATGATCCAATATCCAACCTTCCCAGAAAACAAACAAGAAAAATATCATAGAGTGAGAGCTACAAAAAGTACTGTGCATTTATTTTTTGGATGACTGTTCTTGCCTAAAACCTTAGATGCCATGAGACCAATTGATAAGATACAATCCCAAAACTTTTTGCAGCTTAATATACACCCCCTTGACTGTCCCTAGCAATAATATCAAGCTAGCACATGACCATATAACCTTGTAATAAAAGAAATGCACAGTACTTTTTGTAGCTCCCACTCTATGATATTTTTCTTGTTGGTTTTCTGGGAAGGTTGGATATTGGATCATGTACTATACACTTCTAGCTATCCAATGAGCCTTACAACATGGTGTGGGGTGATGTGGTTGAGGAGATATGGGCAATCAAAATGATTATGTCATCCTGTGCATTTCCTTTTTGAGTCACTGTAAGTTAGAACTCTGAATCTAGGTATTATATTATCTAGACGACATTATTCACGTTCGTCGCCAACGACGCAAAAGACGATGATAAGTTAAGAAGCTGTACACGGAAACCTCGTCAACATTGGAATGACCTCAGCTACATACGTATGTAGTATGTACGTTGACATACCTTGGTCATGGTCAAAGGAAGTGACGAGCCAACAACATGCCTGGTAAAATCTGGGTCATGGTACGAACTCAATCTGACCAAATAAAGTTCCTAGCGGCGACGGCGGCCTCATTCCCAGCCACTTCAAAATGAGTTCCGAAACAAGGTTTATGCATTCCTTCATGGCTTCCGATCAGCCGTTCTCGATCCCAACATCGCATTCGACTAGTCGATGTGAGATGGGTGACAGAAGGAAGCCAGCCCCCAGCTGCACAGCAACACCCAGTAAGTACCTGTTGGCAACCATGTCGCCGTGTTCTCGCCACGGGTTCTTAGTCATGAGCACTAAGTAACTTGGGCCATGGGTGCTCTTCCCTTGATTTGATTTAGACGCAGGAGATTTATGATTCACGGACTTCAAATCTGCATCATGTGAGTTCCATGATCCACCAGCAATTCTGCAGTCACGCTTTTCGTGACAACCCCGCAAACAGCCCGTGACGATGTGTTGTATCTATTTTGCCAAAAGCGTGACTGCTGTAATCGCCTCGCCCAACATCCTGCCAGTTGACCACTGAGTGCACAGCAACTTTAAATAACATACGATCCGACTCTCGCAAATGACCCACGCCTGAGGCTCGAAGCCCGGATCTTGACCATATAGGCCGCCGCCACAGCTTCATCTGATACAGGGCCTGCTGATCTCGCCACTTGACGAAAATAAAAACGGAGCTCATGACAAGCGTGGTAAGCCGGGAGACTTGACGCGTTTATAATGATATGCGCAAACTGAGTTGGACAACTTGAATTTTGCGCTACGGTGGCGAAGCTTAGTTCATGTACTTCAAACTATTCCTAGAGATGCTTGGATGATTTACTTCAGGTACACGTCCAATCGTAAAAATTAATTCTAGCTTATTTGCCGAAAAGTAATTTCTGAGCACCTGCATGATATAAATCCCACACTCGGATGGTAACACAGGGATAAGTTCACCTTTTATACAATATGAGTCTTCAACTCGTTGGGGGCATTGCCCCCAAGCCCCCCAGTATGCTGCAGGGTGATGCATGGACCACGAAGTGGTCCACCCATCACCCTGTCATCCTA
>KN824954.1:0-46804 GCA_000827395.1 Paxillus rubicundulus Ve08.2h10 | reverse complement strand
ACATCACAGACATGACGTGTCGTCAATGTGTCACGTGCTACCAAGTGGTGCCGCATATATCGGGCAATGCCAGCTTTCTGCAACTTTTGTGATGTAGTATCCGTCATATCATACAGCTTCCAAACATCGTACAGAATCACTTTCTCATATCTGCGTCACCCCACTCCAATCCTGCATGTCCAGTCCAGTCAGGCTCCATGTCTACGATCTCAGCAATGGCCTCGCTAGGCAGATGTCCATGCAACTCACTGGTCGTCAGATCTACGGAATATGGTTGGTTTGACGGACTGCTCTTCGCTCCTTGTTGCCTCATTGCGTGTTTGAGTATAGGCATACCTCTGTAATCGTCTTTGGCAAGGAAGTCTTCTATGGCCAAGGCATTAGCATTACACTACCTGGAAAATCTCATGTGCGTAAACCAACGCATACCCAGCTCAACTTGGACGATGCTCATTTATGGACAGCATGGGTCGCCGCTCAGAGTTATCGATATAGGAGAGACTGCAATAGATGAAGAGACGTTCATGGAATACCTCACTGCAATGCGGGAACACTACACTGCAGACAAGGTTCGTGCAATGCAGATCTGACGTGTCCTGAATGAAACGTCATTGGCTTTTGTCTTTGCAGTACCATCTATTAGGTGAAGACTTGTGTCGTCGAGTTCTTGTTGCATCGAAACTGAGAAAGCCATGATCACAGACTTCAACTGCAACTCCTTCACTAATGACTGCGTTGGATTTTTGACTGGAGGTAGTATACCCGACTACATCAAGTGTAAGCACAGAACTCTTCCATTTTGCTAATCCCACTTAACAAGTATCAGCGCTCCCAACCGATTTCCTTTCAACGCCTTTTGGGGCAGCGCTTCGCCCAACTATCGATGCCATGTTCCGTGACCGCCCAGAAACAGGGGTTCCCACTCCGCCCCAAGACCCCCGTGCTTCGGTCTCAGCGTCCCCCAACCCGGCCCTCGCTGCGAATCTGCTTCAGGCCATTGCTGTACATGCCAGGCAAACCGGTTCAGTCCCTGGTGCTTCAACTGCTGGACCCTATCCTACGCCTGCGCCAACCTCCCCATCTACGCCGGCGCAAGATGCACCCCTCACAGCGCCAATGAACATTTGCACAAACCCTGCTTCTTTCCACAACCTTCTCAGGACTAATCGTGCGGTTGTGGCCTTCTTCACGAGCGCTACCTGCAGACCGTGTCGCATGATCGAACCTACCTTTGAGGAACTTGCAAGGAACAAGAGCAGAGCAAACGGTGGTGTTGCGTTCGCGAAGATTGATTTGAGTGTTGGAATGAGCGGAGCAGTGGCTAGCGAGTACGGGGTTCGCGTCACTCCGACGTTTGTTTTCTTTTCAGACGGCAGGAAGGTATGGATTTCACCAGCAAGGATTGAAGAACGGATGGTGCTGAATCCTACACATCTCAGCGACATGAGTTGAAAGGGGTAAATGCACCAGAACTGAGAACTCAAGTTGACCTGTTGATCTATGATGCATTCCCGCGTAAGCTACTCCTTTGGCCGTGGACCTTCGTATAACTCATGCTGTGACCGAGCAGCACATCCACACACATCGCTCTCATTACCGGCTATTGAGACCGTGTCTCTCAACGCAATCCTCTTCAGCCAAGTACCCAACTTGGACACGATGTTCGGGAAGTTGATTGGATTCGTCGACGGTGTCTCGCTGTGGACTGGATCAGTCACCCGAGCTCAAGTCAAGCAAACGCTGTCCAAGACCGTTCTTCCGTTCCTCAAGGCTTCTACTGCTACACCGCCGCAGCCGATTTCCGTGCCTTTCGACCATTGGCCAGCCATCACGTCGTGCCTTGGATCGAACCTCAGAACGAACGAGCTGTTCCCAGTAGTTGACATATGGCGCATCGCGCTCCTGAATGCAAAGTTCTCAGCTTGGAGCACGACTGGGAAAGGTTTAGAAACCATCAAAGTACTCGTGGCCAAGGGTATCCAATCGGACAATGTGCCACGAAATTATCTGCTCACTGTTGCCCGAATGCTTTCGAATGCGTTCTCGAACGATGTGTTGGCTAGGGAGTTGATTATCTTTGCGCGGGACGATATCACCAAGTTTCTTGTGGATGCGCTGTTGCATGAAGACACGGTGGTGCGCACAGCCGCAGCCAGCCTTGCCTTCAACATTGCTGCATACCTTCAGAAGCTCAGAGTTGGCAAGGTGCAGGGACGCAATGACAACACGGGTCCAGAAGAAAGTGACGAACAGGAATTCGAGATGGTCACTGCTATTCTCGGAGCGATTGAACAGGAACAGAAAAGTGAGGAAATAGGTGAGCTAAAATTCCCGCCGATCCGACCACTGGCATTGACAAACGTTCCATGAACGTAGTACACCGTCTCACCGCATGCCTCGCTCTTCTGCTGCGGCTATCGCCGTTCATGGAGCAACTGACCCCGCTGCTTGAAGGTCTGAATGCCCGAGAAGTGCTGAAGGGGAAACTGGAGAGAGCCGGATGCGGGGAAACCGGAATCGGGAAGAAGGAGGTCCGCACGCTGGTTTTGGAAGTTGCTGAGCAGCTCTGTCCTCGACCGTAGCGTATTTATGTTGCTTGACCACTGTCAGGACGGAGTGTGTACGTTCTGTAGCTTGGTCCAATGCGGATATTTACTACTAATGTCATGTGGTGGAAACAATGAGCCCAAAATCGTGCGTTATCTAATCACGAGCAACTGGGACTGCATGCACAAACTATTCACCCTGCAAAAGGATACTGCTCGAAACTTTACATCCATGTCGCCTCGCTAGTCGTGGTACCGCCGCATCGAATTGTCTCCCGAGTTGCAGACTGGTACCTGCTGCACGTTCGCCTCTCTATCTCCATTTCTTAAGCTCCTGAATCTGGCTTGGTTGAAGGGCACTCTCACACCCTTCTCCAAGCTACATCCAACTCGAAGCACCTTGGAATGCTCAGACTGTCCAGCAATCTAACCCCCCGGTCGTCGCGGGCCCCAGTACGTAGATGTGAAAGTACCGTCACACAAAACATCCGTTCATGAGCTACTTCTTTGTTCAGCTGGTGCACCAGATGGTAGCCAAGAATCGTACAATCAAATCTTCTGCGCCGCGTAGGTCCAATCCTGTTCCGGAGGGCTATGTCGAGGATCTATCAGCCGGAAATATGTTACGCTTCCAGGCCTCGTTACCCCGCCTCCCAGTACCAGCCCTTTCATCTACAGTGTCCAAATACCTCGAGTCCGTCAAACCCCATCTCACAGAAGCAGAGTATGCAACCACGATGGCTAGCGCCAAAGAATTCTTGAGCTCACCACTGGCTGCTGAGCTCCAGAAGCGTCTCGAAGCACGCGCAGCGGACCCCTCCATCAAGAACTGGCTTTCGGACTGGTGGAACGAGGCCGCATACATGGGTTATCGCGATCCAGTCGTGGTCTATGTTAGCTACTTCTATGTCCACCTTGACGACCCCCGGAGACGTGATCCAGCCAAGAGAGCTGCAAGCCTCATCAAGGCAATGCTTCCGTTTCGAGAGATGACCGAGTCGTGAGTGTAGGTGGCTGCGTGTTCTATCGAGATTTAATCGATAAGTCTCGTGCAGGAAACACTTGGAACCGGAGAAAGTCCGAGGGACGCCTCTCTGCATGGAGTCATATAAATGGCTGTAAGTCGTTGCAACTTCACAATGACCCTCTCAGCTAAGCACCACTCTAGCTTCCATGCATGTCGGTATCCTGCGAAGCCTTCTGATACTGCAGCCAAGTTCGATTCGAAGACCCACGACCATGTTGTCTTCGTGCGAAAGAACAAGTTCTTCGAGGTTCCTCTGGCATCCCCTCAAGGCAAGGAGCTTAGTGCCGCCGAATTAGAAGTGTACGCCTATTGAACTCAGTTTCCTATGAATTTAACCTTGTTTCTCTCCATAGTCAAATTGAAACTGTCATTAAACTGGCTGGAGATGATAAAGGCGTTCCCATCGGGGCTCTTTCCGGGGAAAATCGTGACATCTGGACCGATGTGAGTTGACATCGCATCAGGTCCCTTGATCGAGCACTTATCAAAGGCTCCACTCAGGCTCGTGAAGCCCTATTGGCTGCCTCACCAGTTAACGCCAAGTCATTAAAACGGATTGAGTCTGCTGCCATTATCGTTTGCTTGGACGACTCCAAGCCTGTCACTCGCCAGGATATCTCTTGGAAATGTTGGGTGGGAGATGGTCGGAACCGGTTCTATGACAAACATCAGCGTTTGTTCTTTCTTCCATTCACATCCACAGCAACCTAATCATGCTTCGATGCATTAGTGATCGTGTTCGACAATGGGCGCTCCGGTTTTCTTGGAGAACATTCCTGTTTAGACGGAACTCCAACCCTTCGTCTAAATGAATATATGCTGGCGTCCCTGGCTGCGAACAAAGTCAATCTCGGACCACCCCGGGTCAGTTCGACTGCTGAAAACCTCCCACAACCAACAGAACTCCAATTCAAACTAGACGACAAGTGCACCACTTATATTAATGAGGCATGTAAACACTTTGATGAGCTCGTGGGCAAGCACGATTTGGAAGTCAGTCGAGGAATTTGCATTCGACGACATGAGGCTCATGTACCCTTACAGGTCATACATTACGAAGGCTATGGAAAGGCTTTGATGAAGAAGTTCAAAGCATCTCCTGACGCCTGGGCGCAACTTGTCAAGCAGCTTGCTTTCCACAAGATGTTCCACCGTCCTGGTGTGGCGTACGAGAGTAGTCAAACTCGTAAATTCCAATTGGGGCGCACGGAGGTAATCCGGAGTGCCAGCTCTGAGAGTAAGGCTTGGGCAAAGGCTATGCTCGATCCTGAAGAAACGGTGAGTCTTGGGGCGCCCTCTACATCATGTCCACGGTTTCTCGATCATCACGCTGGTCGAGATTGAGAATTATTAGGCTGACGATTTTATTCATTGCGTCACCTTTTTTGACTGAAGGACGAGAACCGGGCACTGCTTTTCCGGCGTGCCGTGGCGCGCCATCTCCAGTATGCAGCGTGGACCGCCGACGGACAGGGTGTCGATAGACACTTATTCGGGCTCAAAAGAATGCTCGGGGAAGGCGAAGAAACTCCGACGATCTACTCGGACCCGGCGTATTCGAAAAGCAACCATTGGGAGTTGTCGACTTCCCAACTTTCTTCCAAATTTATAGATGGTTGGGGTTACGGCGAAGGTGGGTTGGCGGGGAGTGTCTGAAAGCGACAGAAGACTGACTACTTGCTGGATGCAGTTGTTACGGACGGTTATGGACTCTCATACTCTATTGATGACCATTATATCCGGTGGACGATTACCTCGCTGAAGAGAAACACCGCGGAGCTGAAGCATTACATCGCAGAAGCGGCTACTGAAACAAGGTTCATGCTGGAGCGGGCAGCTGCAGCCGAGAGAAGTAATGTGGATGGAGAGAAAGCCAAGCTGTGATGCAGGCTTGGACCTATGGATCAACCAGTATTACTACTGCTAGCGCCCTTTCGCATACTGAGCTGGCTGTATCGGGAAAACACCGTCATGATGGCATTGGCTCTGGTTATCAAGTGGGCGTCTACTAGTGAACCCACGGACAGTATCGCAAAATAGCGGCTATGAGCGAATTCTCATCGGCTGACTGCTGCCATGAGCACACAGACGTGCTGCATTCGCTTGGTATTGGGCTTAGTATTTCGCCTACAGCCGTAAATCCTTTGACTGGTTTTGGAACCGTTCCTTGCCCTCTTGAGAACGTCGCTGACTAGTAATTGGAACCACCACGCCTCTTGTGCCCCAACGTCGCGAGGGCTCCCCCTTGGGTCCTATCGGTCCTATCCATTCGGGCTGTCACATCCATCATCCTCTGATGCGCAAGTCACGGACAGTCAAACGAAAGTACACCCCATTGGAAAGTGATGAGAACGTGGTGTTGATCGTTATCTGCTGTATTTCTTAATGGACACGCTTTCTTCATATCTGAGCGGAGAATCCCAGAGACTCTCGCCCAGGAAGGAGTCGAAGTTAGGTTAACGAGCAGAGTTCACATCAAGATAACTCTGTCTGCAAAGACTCGTGGTTCTGCTGATGCCGTAACCTCCTTAGCCTACTATATCCACCCCCATGATTCAACTAAGTCCGCTCAATTCGGGTCTCTTTTATACTGTCAAGCCTCGCACGCATCCCGCAGTCCTCCTCTTATGCATGCAGACCCAGTCCTCCAGCCAAAACCTGCACTCCAAGGGTAATCTAGACATGGACTCACCTCCCCGTGCAACAAAACGTCCTAGAAACGTACACGAATCCCTACCAGAGGATTGTCACGCGCCAGGGGCCCCTGACGAGTTCCCCCCTCCCCCAAGGAAAATTCACAACAAGAAACAACCTCTGTCTTGTGCCGAATGCCGCAGGTGCGCATAATCCAACCCCCTTCGCCCTAACGTGACAAACACCGTTTCTCAGGCTCAAGCTCAAAGTATGTCTCTTCTGAGAGTCATGCTCCAACTGTGCGCTCACCTTTGCCGCAGTGTGATCGTGTCTTTCCGTGCAAATCGTGTTCAAAGCGCGGCTGCGCTGAAATATGTCCAGATGGTTGGTTTACTTATCGTCAGTTGTGATTCGATCTGATCATCCACGACCCCAAGGTGCTCTCACGTCGGGAAAAGGAAGCAGGTCGGCTGGGTGGTGTTTCGCTTGCAAATATCTGGGCTCATCCGTTTCAGGTTCATTCTCGCAAATACCGAGCAGCTACACGAGAAAATTATTCAAATGAGTGATCGTATAAGACAGCTCGAGGACGCATTAGGCACCGTACAAGCCAAATGTTCGACAGAGTCGCATCCCCTACTAAATCAAGATCTCTTGCGCATCAAAAATTCCCTCGAACTCTACAGCCCTCAAGGTGGTGCGGCCCAACAGCCCCGCACCGAAGCACCCATGGACGAATCCCAACCCACCTCTAGCCACCTGGCAACGGGAGACGGCGATCGTCATCCATCACGTCAGTCGGAGGTAACTCCGATTACCATGACTTTTTTCACTCTTTTTTTCCTTATAATTTTCTCCCTGTCAGGACACCAGTTTATCCGCAGAGATCCCCGCCACAGAAACACCAAGACTCTCGCCCGAAATCGAGAAACTTAGTCAGACATTTCCTTACCCATGGCTGCCTAACAATCCCATGCGAGAGCGTATATACAAGATGTTACCACTTCGTGAAGAGGCGGAATACCTTTGTACACAGGGACGCCTCAATGCTCTTTGGCAGTGGGTCGACCCTAATTACGAACCTCTGAGAGACTGAAATGACTCCTGGCAGGTACAACCTTGATCCAAGCGAGACTTGGCTCCCAAATCTGGTCCATCACGTATACACTACACCCTTGCAAGACCTGTGCTTCCGCCGACTCTCCCTCTTATTCATTATGATGTCGATAGGTTTACTTGTGGATCTAAATCAGCAGAACGAATCTCCACGCGCTGAAGTATACCATCGCCTTGCCCGAGCATCTCTCTCCGAGATGAACTTGATGGACGAACCGAACCTGGATCTCCTCCAGACATTGGTACGTCATGTTTTCTCGAACGATGTCGACATGTTTATATGGTGTGCAGTTCTACATGATGTGGTATCTCCTCATCTTCTCAGACAAAAGTCAAGCTGTTGCATATGCCTGGAGCATCATGGGACTTACTGTAAAATTGGCACAAACCGTGAGCTGCTCGGCAAACTGCTGTGTACAACTCGCTGAACGGATTTCTAGCTTGGACTTCGTGCGTGAGGCGACGACCGCGGCTATAATTCTCTCTAACCAGTGTACTCTCACAGACCGCGACGGCAACAGATGGAAAGTTATACCAGAAGAGTCACAGCGGCGAAGAATGCTCTTTTGGGAGCTCCTCAACTTGGATGCCCGTCTAGTATGTACTGTGGGGTTCTTGCCTTCCCCTTTTGACTTTCACCCGCAGGCGCTTTCCCTTGGGCGCCCCCCTTCAATATGCCTGGATCATGTAGACTGCCGTCGCCCATCTTACGCGGTTCCCGAGATGTACATTGTCCCAGGAACTTTATCGTGTATGTTACACGCGTATCTGGCACTTCATCCACTGATAAACTTTATGTAGACCATGAGTGGAAACATGGATTTTTCTTGCACTGCCTAACACCCGTACTAGCGACGGCGATGTCCGCACAACAACAACCGTACCTAAAGATCTTGGATGTCGATAAGACTATCCGTGATTTCAAGGTTCCCCCGACCCTCGATATCTTTAATGTGGACGGGATTCGTGACAACCGACAGCTCACCATGCAACAGGTATTGGTATCGAGCGGTCGTGAAATAGGTGCGTCCCACCGAGTGCAATCTGTTAGCCGAGGCGTTGAATCACTCGTCATCAGTTCTCCTCCAATTGCACAGAAATTTCTTCACGGAGGCGCTCAGTGACTGTGACGCATTTTCCTACCGACATAAGTTTGCACCATCTGTCGTAGCGTCTTACCTCAGCGCAGGCCGTCTCATTGCTACCCTAAAAGCATTAGAAGAGAGAGAGCCGCAATTGAGCAAGCGATTTATGTGTTTCTGGTTCAATGCATTTTCTGGAGCTGTGAGGATATTTCATTTTATCTTCGGCCGATGCTTTAACCTCGGAGCCAAGGTTGCGTTATCATTAATCGTCTCTAGGACACCGTTTCTAAGTCTTGCACCCTTGGCGCTGCAAGAGCTTGACACCGTGCACCGGCTATTTGCGAAGGTTGCCGAAGAACGCCCCAAAGTGGCGCAAGCACTGGTGAGAGTTTCACCTCGTTTTTTTCTTGCTGCCCACCGCGTGCTCATCAGCTGATTGTCAGCCCCTGTTTACGAAGATGGCGGAAAGGTCGCGTAGGTCATATACACAATGGCGAAAAGCTGCCGAGGGCTCTTCTGCGATGGAAGTTGATCAAGCGGAGAAAGCACCGCATTCACAAGCTGTACGGGGTGAAGGAAACGGTGGCAGCAGCCCGTTTGGTACCGTTCATCCGGACCTATCTCGATGCATGCAGGGGATTGACAAGTGTCCACCACCGCTACTACGCGATTTGCCCACGTTCGTGCCGAAAAGCAGGCCGACATCCAATTCTTGGACAGAGCCGGAAACGTGTCCTGGGCAAGTAAGCCCCCGTGATATATCAACGGACATGCTGGCACTGGCGCTGGGACGGGACGGGGACTTGACCTCCGTCAAGCGCGATATCACAGATTTTGCGACCGCTTGTGCTGGACCACAAAGAGTAGGCAACCATACTTTCAACTTTGATTTTGGTGCATTAGCTTCAAACGTGGGGAGCCAGAGTAACACGTACATGTCTTGGTTTTAGCACCGCAGATTTGTCACAACTATTTTGACTACTTGATATTGGGATGGTAGTCGGGTCAATCTAGTTTAGTTTTTTAATGGTGAATCAATCTACAGCTCAGCTCAGGTAAACAGGTCACAGGTTATAGACCTAACTGCTGGTGTAAGGGGCAAGCGGTTAATCAAAGTATGGCTTACATAACACATGCTCGATGGCTCAGCTGGGTGGCGGGTTCAGCACGACTTGAACGACGACCACGACTTTAAGGGCTGAATATCCGCGCTCGTTCAACACCCCGCTCGTCGAGCACTTACAATGTCCCGAATACGGGAGGTATGGGCACCAAATCTTGAATCAGAAATGCGAAACATCCGCGACATGATTGACCAATATCCATTCGTCGCAATGGTATGTGTCACCCCCTCTATAACCCAGTGGCATTTATCTGGGCTCTTACTACAGGATACCGAGTTTCCGGGAGTTGTCGCGAGACCCATCGGTACCTTCAAAACATCCTCAGACTACCACTACCAAACCATGCGGTGTAACGTCGATCTTCTGAAGCTCATACAAATCGGAATCACGCTCGCGGACGAGGAAGGTAATTTCCCTCAAGATGTCACGACCTGGCAATTCAATTTCAAGTTCAGCATCAGGTGCGCCGGTTTGACGCGTCATTTTGCGTTCTGCATTCTTGGTCTGACGTGCCTTTCCCCTTAGCGAGGACATGTACGCTCCAGAGTCGATCGAGCTCCTGCAAAAATCTGGAATTGATTTTCAAAGACACGAGGAAATGGGGATCTCGCCCAACGACTTTGCGGAACTGTTTATAACGTCTGGACTCGTCTTGCTTCCGGAAGCCAAGTGGATATCATTTCACAGGTGAGGCCTATTTGTGTCCTTTGCAACCATGGTCCGATCACCTATCATGTTGATCGTGCTGCGTTGCATCACGTCGTGGCGCTGGGCCAATTGCTCATGTCAATCTTATTCACCTCATCTGACAGTGGCTATGATTTTGGGTACCTCGTCAAGCTACTGACCGCCATGTCTTTGCCCACGTCGGAAGACATCTTTTTCGACTGTCTTCGCACTTGGTTTCCTCACTGCTATGACATCAAGTTCATGATGCGCGCTTGCAAGTCGCTCAAAGGAGGATTGCAAGACGTTGCAGATGACCTTGGTGTATGTCGTGCTCTTGCACTTCCTCGAGATGAAATTGACCGTATGTAAGGTCATGCGTATAGGAATATCACATCAAGCCGGCTCGGATTCCTTACTTACCGCCTCGACGTTCTTCAAAATGAGGGAATTATATTTCAATGATGAAGTAGATGATGTGGAGTACAACGGCAAGCTGTATGGGCTTGGCCAGACGTTCACCGTGCCGAATGGCATCACAGACACCGTGCGGGGAGGGGCAACGATAGCGGAACGAGAAGACAGGAATGTCACAAGGGAGGGCCAGAACCAGATATCGGGTTCAAACGCAACAAACGGTTCTCAGAACCAAAACACGGGCATAGGGATTGGCGTCCCTCTTCCAGCCCCTGCGTTGGGCGGTGCAATGCCCACGCCACTCTCCTCCAGCACAACATATGGTCCGATGGGGGGCAGCAATCCTTACATGCGTTCAACAATCGGAGTTGGAGGGCGATAACCTGCAGTGTTACTATTTTATCTCGTGCTAACTTTGGACTATCTGTGTGTTTTGTGTAATTATTCGCTTGTATCGAAACCTCTTCATCACCGTCATCGAACCGTCACAGCTACTAAGCATTGTACGACGAGGGCAGAACGATCGTATATGGTTTGGGATTCTTTGTGAGCAACTCTACTAATGCGCTTTGTATCTCGGGCCTCACGGTGATTACAATACAGGGATCCCCTGACGCCAGTCAAAACGGAATCGGGATTGTTTGTATGTAGCCTTTTTCTTCTGCAAGGCCCCCCACTGTGTCGTGTCGTCAATGCACGGACAAACAACCCCGCAGATGAGAACATCCTACATTACGTCCAGGAGGCTCTCATCGCCTGCCCGGGCCGCGCGCTGGTCAATTCATTGGCCAAGCTCACATCATGTTCTTTACGAACATAACTATGATAGTCGACTCCTACCAGTGATTCTTGAGGAGGGTACGGCAAGGAGGTTCCCCGACGTGGTTGAGAGGTGCACGACAAGCGCCTTCCCAAAGATCGGCGTCGCAGTCATCCATCGCAAGAGCACCGGCGCCATCTTGGTCAACGGCAACAAGGGTCGTCGGCGGTGCTCATCTGCGCGGACCTACAACGCCGATGCAGAGAGAAGAGCTTGTATGTGGGCCCTTCAAGTCCAAGTCTCAGTTCCAGTGGATGGAGAAATTGAGTGTTATCGAAAGGGCACTCACCACTCGGTTTTTATACCAGAAACCGTGCCATCGAGCTTGGTCTCCTTTGTTCTGCACAGCCCGCTTCTCTGGCATGGAACCAAAGACAAAGATCAGATCCGAGTCAGATACGTTGACCCCTCTTCCACTTGTGGGTGTCCTATGTTTTCATACATCCACCTGAGTGGCTGTAGGATGTGTTTTTGTCTGCAGTCACATCAAGTCATCAATGAACTAGGTGAGGACCACGATTTTGCGGAGTAAAAGTCACAGGACGAGACTGTGGAGCCAAAGCCAGCCTCCAGGCAAGGGTCCAAGGAAAAGTACACGATCCGATTTGCTATAAACTCATGAGGCTCGTTATGGCCCTTCCATGCGGCGTGTACGCCTTCTCAGACCTTTGGACCGTGAACTTTTGGGTGCTCGTTTCTAGGCCAGGATCATTTGACGCCATCGAGACTGGCTATCGAAACCATACCAGCGAGTTGGGAGTCGGCAAACGATGTAGCGTCCTCCTGCGGCTTCAATGTATCAAGGGAAAGGGGGCCCGGGGGTTGGCCCACCTAAGTTCCAGATTCCAGAAGCACGGACGACCACAGGGACCAAATACATTTTCTCTCCATGCAGCACGGTGACACCCGTTGAAGAAAGTTCCCTGTGTATTTGATTTGGTGGGGCCTGGTGGGACAGCTTTGAAATGTGTATCAATACTTATTTATCAGCTGGTAAGCATACAAGGCCGCTTTGCAAGCCCTTGATGCATTGATGCGGCGGTACCCGTGCCCAGCCAGCGTGTCTGGTTTTAACTATTGAGAGATAGATTAATTCCACTGGTGTGCAGTGTGCACTTTCAGACAGCGGTCAGTCCGCCTTAGACGCCACCCAACGGTAACTGTTTACAACGTGCCCGATTGGGGGACTCGTCGACGCATGCCCTGCTCAAGTGCGTACGGGCCAGCAGTGGGAGAAAGACTAGGAGTGGCGGTAGTCTCTTTCTTTGCTCGAGCATAGGTTTACACCCTGGGAGCAAGTGATTTAAGAATGATGAACCCTGTCACGACGGAGCAACAACCCTCTGGGAGAGAAAAGTCAGGAAGCCGCACTCCTACCTTTCAGCCTATCGATTGACGGCTGAGTGTCGTTCTGTATCCAGTGTAAATTGTGATGGACTACTAAATTTGGTCCTGCGTACTCTCAGTACTTACCACTGCGTCCTATCATGTTGTAATTGTACGACATCGACCCTGAACATCCGGCGGACAAGTACTCAGCTGCCGTTTAATGTACCAGCAAGACTCCCCCTTGCAGAAAAAAATACTTCGCTGCTCTCTAGTGCACCAACGAACATCGAATAATGAAGGCCAATGCGCCTGAGTCTGACAATCGATTGTGCGGTTAGCTCATAACTATTGCATAATCAACCAGCAAGTCTCCGTGACGCAATATAATTTACCTGGAGGAATTCTCCGTTCAATGGTGGTGCTAGTGCGAACCCCGGATCGTCCTATAAACAAGTAGTACTACCCTCACACACGGGACCGGCCTCCCATTCACCCGCTGACTTCCGCGCCACTTACGAAAACGAGAAACCTACTACTAGTATGGCGTGCGTGGTCACCTGTAGCGTTGCAATGCTGGCCAAGCAGGAAGAGGCATCTCACACGCGGAGAACTCTAGAAAGATTTTGCACTAACAGCAGATGCCCGCGACGAAAAACGTTCAGCCTAAGTCCACCTATCACACCCATACTCAATAATCTTGTTACTCTTTTGCAACGGTGGACGTACATAATTACTGGGAAATATCCCCTTCTGTCCGTCACCTGAATACCCTAAAATTGTAATTGGTCAATTACCGTTTAAATGAAGGGCAAAGTTTTCTCACCTTCCCACCAGCCTTCCGCATAATTTTGACCACCGTTCAATCCAGAGGAAAGTTCGAGCGTCTCCCCTTCAGTAATGCTGAGTTCGTCTGGTCCTTGAGCTTGGTAGTCATACATCACCCGCACTGTGACAAGTTCCTATCATTTGGCCAGCTCGGCATGGGGAGAACAGCGTACCGAACTGTCCAACACCTTGCGATGATTCAGAGCTCCCAGGACCCTCTGGCATTTCTAAGTCGAGCATCTCAAGATAGGAAGCTGGAACGAGCCCTGTCCCACCGTGCCCGTCAGTCACCTTGACCCAACCAGAGCCATCATCTTCCTCAAGCACATGGACAACCATCCCCTCTGCAGAACCTATCAGCTCTCGCATGTTCATCCGTGAGAAAAACCCACTTGCCAGAAACACTCAGCTCGAAGGCTGAAGATGCTAAGAAGTCGAAGACTACACGACCTGACGGAGATCTGGTATCACCATGCAATCTGTCGTCCGGCGGCGAAGCTGAAATAGAAAGGATGGGCTAGGCCCTTCGGGAACGTGTCGTCTGGAATAACTCACCATTCGTCCTAGATCGGGAGACCGTCGACGAGGTTCTGGTGACCACTTCTATGACCCTGTGATCGCCACGAATGCCGGTGCATTCCGCAGGGACCTTGGCAGTGGTCAGGGGAAAGAGATCACAGCAAGGTGCGAATTTCCAACCTTTAATTCGCATTTCGAATGAACTGATAACCCACATGCTCTGCATGTTTTCCCAAGTTTGCTTAGTCCCCAAATAGATGCCTGATCGTCATAAATATCCAAACTATGAATAATTCTCCGAAGGCAATATCACACCTTGCAGTACCCGCACGCAGTCGGGATCGAAAACGAGGAGCCTTTGAAGTCATGAGGGCTTGAACCACCCTCGTCATCTGAGGGGAATTGACTTCCGTGAGACAAGGATACCCAAGCACCCCATCCGACTTACCACCCAATGCCGTGGCGATTGTGTCAACTTCCGATCGCAGAACTAGTCCAGAGGTTGAAAGGTACGCTGCTTGATGCTGGGCGTCTAGATAACCCTGCAGAAGATTTGTGACCAGGAAGGTGCAGCGCAAGAATGAAGTTCAATACATTCACAGCATCGTCGATGTTCCCAAGGGTATCGTCTGCGGAGTACGCTGCAACAAGGCTGGCGCACTTTTCTGCTTCACCACCTGTCGCGCGGTGAAGTTATTATCATGTACCACAGGTACTCTTGCCTTACGCTTCGCGTCCAGAGTTGGTTCCAATTCCTGCAACTTCCTACGGGAGCGAGCAAGCTTATTCTGCAAAAACACCTTGGGGGTAGGTTCAAGACAGACTCCGTCCTGAAACAACATGAGCACACCATGACGTCAGAAAACTTACGATAAAAACGCACGGTATCATAGTGACCCCCACAGGGCTCAAACACCCAGTCACTCGGTACATTAAACGATCTAATGTTTGAGTCAATAAAAATATTTTGGTCCTTGTCAGGTTGGATTCCATCAATCGCAACCATCGCAGAGGTAAGGCGATTCTTCAAATTGTCCTGGTGCGCTACCTGTATCGTCTGCGCTTGAAGTAAGATCGTGGCACAATTTTTCACTAGCCGGGTCTGCAGATCCTCTGGAATACCTTTATAAGCAGATTTTACAGTTGATGCAACGCTGCTCACGGAAGATCTGGAAATTAACGAACTTAACAACAAGGCTATCGAAACATCAAACGTAAGATCACACACATCTTGGAGATTGGGCAAATCTTCATAATAGAACTTGTCTTTAACACTGTTGGCAACCGCAATAGAAATCAGGTAGACGCTACAGACTGGTTGTCAGCCATCATACCGTACAAATGAGGAATAGAATTACTTTTTGCTGGTAAGCATGTCAATTCGGTGTTGCTCATACTGTCTCGCAGCGCGCTCAGCATGCCGGTCTTGTTGCGCATGGCCCTGCCGAGGAGTCAACTAGTCACGACCAAAGCGGGAAAACATCATTGTACCTGTTTCTGGCGGTAGATTTCGACCTCCCTACAGTTGTCGTCGTACTGATAATAACTGGACTCAGGCGCGCATCGAGGGGTCACATGACAGGGACATACCTTCTGCTTATTCTGCACCAATATTAATGGATAACTTTTCACGAAAAGATCATCAAGAATCACGGACTTTCAAGCGATCTTGATAAAAGAGATCACGTTCCGACAGCAATTTCTGATAAAACTGGGATTGCTTTGAGAGGAGATGTGAGTGTGGGCGGCCTGGATAGTCGCCGAGGTCAACACAAACCTTCCTTTTCAAGTCATCATTTTGATGTTCCAAAGCTTTGAGGGGTTCTGTGACTCGTGTCGCAATAGTATCAGCAAGGTTAATGTGATCTTGGGCAGCGTTTGAGATGGATGTAATTATTTGCGCATACGCATTGACAAGTGTGCTGCGTGGAAACTAATCTCTGAGAAAAGGTTACGATATACTGAAGGGACGCACTGACTTCTGTCGGATAGTGGTTTCAGTGCAGGGCTTCGTGGGACCATCTCCAGCAACGAGCGAGACGGCCGCCTTGGACCTCTTTTCGGTGGCCTTCTTTGCAAGAAGTTGAAGTTTTGCCGCATATTCGCGCTCCAGCCCCGCTCGATCCCGGTAGAGGTCGCGAACCTAAGACAATTGATGCACTACTCGCAAGGTGAGAGTGCAACCTACATCAGCGACTAACCCAAGATGGGCATCGAAGAGACTGGTGATTCGGTCCACTTGGTCCTAGCACGATAGTGAACAATCAGGGACACGAGTGGGTTGGTATGGGAGCCAAGTTCTACCGGGAGACGTTGCCCATAGCTCTCGGCTTGCTGCATCCCTTCGATTCTGACTAGTACACGACGGGTATGGCAAGGGATATTCTCGGTGTGGTGGTAATCGCGCTGGAGCGATGCTTCGCTCAGTCTAGTGAGGACCTCGCAGTTGATCAGTGGGCTAACTGGCATGAATTGCAGTGATGCCACGTGTGGCCTCGTCCAGGATGTATCGTGAACAGAAATCTAGCTACTCGAGTACGCTGCAGAATTCGCGGCGACAACGGATATCCTGACATGCACTTGAGAAGAACGGACACTGATAGTCAGCGAGTACAATCGCCATTCAGATCTTGTCTGCACGACTTGGTCGACACGAGATCTTAGCGAGCCTCATCTCTCCACAGTGGGTTAGCATCAGATTGCCGTTTTTGAAAGAAATGCGCAGTTATCGACATCAGGATTTCTTTTACCACACTAGCTGAGACGTTAGACACACACAGACATTAAACTACAGCGTAGTTCGCTTCGACAAGCACGGGTGGGTGCGTGATACATCGCTGAGTGGAGGCACGGGCACTTCGATTAGTCGCAGTGGCGTGGAGCGGTGTTTCAAGCAATTACATGAGTTTACCTCAAGGCCTGGTGGTGGAGAAGGGCTGGGGTAGTAAGCGTTTTGCAAGTTCCGTGTCAGATGATCACGACAAGTGGATGTGGTCTCGTGCACATCGAGAGGAGACTTTGCGTGGACTTACGTTCCTCGCTTTCTGAGGGAGCACATTCATCACGCGGAGGGAAGGGGGCGGCGGACTCCCAGATCTCAGAATCAAGTGGAATGAACGCCGCTCAATGCACACCACTCCGCAATTCTCGGCCGAATACGCTGGCAGATGTTAGAAATGAGGGTAGGGGTCACCGAGCTTTGGGACGAAGAGACGCGGGACTCCGTATCCGTCTGCGTTGTGGTAGAAACAGTAGACGCTTGATTCGCCTGGTGGAGGCTTTCGACAATTGCCAAGTAGATTGCAGCGACCTGAAACACCCCAGTCCATAGGCCGCCAGCATAGCATGAATCTCGACACACCTCGGGGCTGTGACGCCGTTGACAACATTGGAGCTGCCAACAGGGTCGCAGGCGCAATTGGTTCCGCCCGAGACTCCGAGGATAAAACAACCTTTCAAGAAACTGCAAAATTTTCGAGGTGAAACATTGCCGCGATACACGTCTGCGCATAGCCGAGCATCAGGGACGTGATTCGCGAGGCCAACTGGAATAACTGCGTGCTTCACTGTGCTTCAAGTCTAACGTGAGAATGGATGACGAAGACAACCTTCTCCGCCTTCTCGTCTCTCGACTTGTTACTACTACTTCAACAAGAGCAAGTGCTTTATGAAGAGCGACCCTCAACCTGATAGACACGAGGCAAATAATACCAAGCTCTTTCGCGGCGGTCAGTCTCGTCTGCCTCCCGCGAACAACGTTGCGGACTGTCGGCCGACATGTGTTCAGGCTAGCCGCGAAAACTGCTTTCGGGCGGAGTCCTCATGCATCATGTACAACCTGTGTCGCTTGCGTACATGATTCCGTCATCTGATGTTCATGACACCTCGTCCCGGGCCTATGGAAGCCTGACGTCCGAGGCTCATTTCCCCGTAACTATGCTCAAGGTAATCGACCCTCTTTTTTTTTTAATTGCCATTTTCATAGGTGAGTCCAAACAATGCAACTCCGGGGTTGTTTTGGGACAGCAATCGATTGTCCCGAAAGGCATGCGATGGGGGTGAGGTAAAAGCCACTCCCCTGGTATAAAAGACACTCGGGAGTGACTCATGAAAGGGTGAATTGAACCCACGAGTCGTTCCTGCCCCAGCATCTCTCAGTATCACATCCCCTTTCCTGTCATCATGTACCAATTTTCCACTCTCCTCATCATGCTGAGCGCGACCTTCCTTATGGCACTGGCAGCGCCATTGCCAGATGCTCAATCACTAGACAAGCGCATCACACATGATGGCAGAGTGAGTTCCATCCCGCCCTGACAGACCCCTCACTGACCACCACGTGCCAGGGAACATGGTTCAACGTTGGCGACGGTGCATGCGGTTACTGGAACGTCAACACCGATCCCATTGTCGCCATCTCAGCAGAAATTTATGGCAGTGGCGGCAACTGTGGCCAAGTAAGTGTTGTGTCCCACTTCAATGAGGGTCACTCTGACCCAATCCCCTTGTAGTGGGTGCACATTACCAACACCGCGAATGGCAAGAGTGCTTATGGTCTCACCCGCGACGAATGCGAGTCATGCGGTTCGAGTGATCTAGGTTGGTTCTTTGACCTTTGACTGGGTTCAGTACTCTAATGACCCCTCAGACATGTCCCCCGGCTTGTTTGAACAAATCGGTGACCTCAGCACCGGGGTGCTGGCCATCTCCTGGAACTTCATGAGTATGGACTGGTCTCCCTGAGTGTGTCACTCCGCAGGCGATACCACTTCCTCCAATTCCAAAATTATCTTTTTGGGCTCGCCGCTATCCAGGGTTGTGTGCGTTAACGACAGATAGAATAGAGGAAGCTTCGAAGCACTTCGTCAGGATGTGCTTTGGAAGTGCTAAAAGAATCACGACGTTTTGGCGATGTATCATTAACGATATATTTTTTACTTCTTTCACGTTCTCGGATACGGTTGGCTCTGGAAGCCCTTTGACTGTATATGACATAACGCTGTGTATTCTAGACATGATTTTTACGATCCCGCTGATTGTTGCTTTTGTTACTTTACTTTGTCTTATGTGGAGAGCTTGAATACTTATTTGTTGCGATGGTGTCGTTGTGCTAGAAACGTAACCCCTAATAGCACTAGTGTCGAAACCGCCAGCATTTGTTAGTGCTTACTCGGATGCCATGGACATAACCATGGACGCGGGGTTGCCACCTTTCTCCATATAAAAAAAGTCCGTCTGTTCCGTATCAGCATGGTCTCCTGGACCACCAAAGCAGGGTTGTACTTGACACTTTCGAGAGAACAGGTTTCGTCGATTAATTATCCGACTCTTGCACCGTTGCATCAAGGCCCATCACGAATGTCTCGCATCCGTGTGTGGCCATATCGACTAATCCGTTCGAGATGACAGTTCGTGGGTGTTCCTGGGCCTCGCCTGGTGCCGCAATCCCATCCATGCTACACGGGTCTACGCCAAGCTATATGTGGTGGGTTTAGCTAGCTCGATGCCTCTTAACGGGATGGCGTCCACGGACATTGCCATCTCCTTCGAATGACAGCATTGACTGCGGGTCACGAAAGGTCCCACAAGGAAGATCACGCGATTACCGCAGGGAGTTCAGTCCAACACAACGGCAGACGACTAAGGGGACCTTCCCGTTTTCGATGATGGAAGTGCGGATGCTGTTCAGCTGTTCTTGGTGTGGTCCACTGTGAGTATAGGTGGGGATGCGACTGATCTGATTGTTCGGGACAGGAGAATGAAATGTGTGCTGATCAGCTGCGGAATGGACCGATGGAGATCGCGGAGATTATCTGGTGATTATATTGATTGAACCACGCCTATGGATCCCTTCAGGAGCATCAGCGCTGAGCAACGACGATGCTTCAAGGCCTCGCAACCCTTCTTGTCCCGCCTTACCTTCCTCGCCTGGGCCTTAAGAACGGCATCACACGAACTGGCGTCAGTCTGATGCTTAATGATGCACGCTTCGATGTAAGGCTTAGGCTGGGTACTAGTGTTACCACAAAGGACAAAGTCTGTATCTGCTCTCTATGGCCGACCTTTCATTTACTACACAAGGTAAATAGGTCTAGGATTTCTGTCTTCAAGCTTGGCTCAAGTGGACCCTCGGCTCTCCCCCCCCTTCCCGCGGTCTCCGGGTCCAAGCGACCATGCACACATTTCTGGGCGACGCGCCATGATCTTCGAGAGTCAAATCAAGAAACGAAGGGGACGATCCGAGGGACGGCCGTCCGCCGCCTTCGGGCCTGGGCGCCTCCTTTCCTCCAGATTATATGCTCTCTCTCCAAAAGAAAAGAAAGGAACGCGGTCGCTGTTCTATCGCACGCGCTCCAGGCAAGGCACATCAGCTGTTACCCTCCTCGTATGCTATCACGCCAAACATAGTGTTGTCGCTTCGTGCTGGCCGCCCAAGTACTCGGAGCACACCAGGAGTACCACCTCTTCTCGAAGCTCTTGAGTACATGTGCTGCTCTGCCCTTTCCATTGATTGACTGAATAGCTTAAATCACTCACCCGACCGAACCTGTGAACATTCCGATCAACATCTCGAATGTCATAATCTTGGTTCGCAGCATGGTCGGACCAAGTCATAGTCCCAGCCGTATGGGGTTTGCTGATTTTGGGACATGAAGTGGATACGTTTTTGTGTTCGGTGTAGTTCGGTAGAACGAACGAATGTAAAATCCATGCAACGCGAGGTCGTGGCATACAATAGTGATTTGGGCCGTTGGAGGGGACGATTTAGCCGACTGTTTAGATAATTGCCCCTGCTTGGTACAATCATTTTGTCCGTGGTGGTCAATCAAGAGGCTGCCCACGAGCGTCATGATAACAAGCGATGGAACGTCCGATTACGAATTGCAAGGCGAATCACCGTTCTGACATAGTTCCATAAGACATGAGCGAGGTCGAGCCTTCGATCTGATTTCTAGATTGTCCGCCACTGAGTTGCGGTGTACTGAAGCTTTGGCATAGCTTCCTTCGGGTACTGGATCACCCGTGCACCGGTCAGACAGGTCAATCGGCAACGGACGACACAGGGGCTACCCTTGCCACCGCAGGTGATGTACTCGCTCGAAGCCATGTAAGCAGGAAAAGCAAATCAGTGGTATAGTAATACATTGAATACCAGATCATGTACATCAGTGTTCCGTGGCGTAAGGTATTCCTGTCACGAATGGGTTCACCAAGGTCGTAAAAAAGGTCGTACAAAGTCAGTAAATGGAAAACTTGCACAATCGTATGGGGTTAAGCAAAAGATCATGGGTAAGAGGACAAAAAATCGTTTGACATCAAACGAAAATTAACGTTCCTTGTTGAGATCGTAAGGAGGTCCATGGTCCCAAATCGTCAATGCAAAAATGTTGGTCATCAGAAAACGAAGTACAGCAACGTCAGCACCACACCGACGGATGTTCCTGCACCAGAAGCACGCTTCTGCCAGGCAGCACCTGTTTGCGTCGGTGACGGGGTAATAGATGTTGTCGCGGTCACCACCGTGGACAATGGGCTAGAGCTGGTAGTGGTTGTCGGCAAAGCCGATGAGTTACCGGATGGGCTTGGGCCCGCCGGAGCTGATGGCGAACTCGATGGTGTAGTAGTTGTAGGTGAAGCGGACGTTGGTGCAGCCGAGGATGATGCATCGTTGGTAATCGTAAACTCAGGGCTAGCATTACCAGAGTCGCCGAAAACTACGTGGATAGTTGATACATGACATGTAATGAAGCAAAGGTGCAATTACTCACGGACGACAATATAGTTTGAGCCGGTAGGAACATTTGGAACCGTGATCTCCGCCTGTCCAGTTGCATAGCTAAGGTTCGTGGCAAGTGGTGAATCTAATAGATACTGATCAGCACCTCGCCAGCGGTATTGAGGTTTTGCATGATGTGCAACAAGCATTCTGCGCGTGGCTAGAGGATCCGCCTCCATCGTTCAAAATAGAAGACTTGGACTTACCAAGCATGAGGTTTTCGCTGTTATTGAACATGTAGCCGAGAACCAGCATCCCGTTGGGATTAGTGGGATTGGACGGCAGACCAACGGTGTTCCTGACAAAAACACCAAGTAAATTATGTCCTGGAGCAACGGAAAGCGATCAAGTAACTCACCATGTCACAATTTGCGTGTCTCCAACATGCCAAACGGTGGTTGCTGTCGGGCTCGTGATTGGTGGATTGACAACATCCCTCAACGTCAAGGGCACCGCATAAACAAAGGTCACTAAGGACGTTAGAAACAAGATTACTTGCATGAACATCGTTGTCTCCTTTGGATATTTCGTGCCACTTGGGGAGGAGGAAAGCACTGGCAACTCAAGAGCCTTCAGTGGAAGAAGCTTGGTCGTGATAACTATTATATTGGACCACGGCCGTGAGAATGGAAAACTATATAAGGGCCTCGTCCCTGATCTGTGATATGCAGCGATTTACTATCAAGTCTTCAAACCACTACCCCTTGTACTTTCCCCACCCACCGTGACCAAATACCATCGATAAGAGCTGCGTTATTGCCGTGGGTTGTGCTTATATGGGTTGCAGCCAGTCAGTAGTGTCTCCTACGCTCCTTTGCATGGAAGCGACCAAATCTGCCTCACGTCAATCCCTTGGCACGCGCCCATCAGGAAGTCCTACAATTTTTTTTTAGCCTCAGATCGTCGTGCATTCTTAGTCACCAGATCAGGGCATGTGAGGTTTCCCTCGTTTGTCCACGACGGTGGACGGCGTAGGTCAGTGCAAGGTCGGTACCGATGTGACTCTCCTCGCTGGAACCTTGCAGAACAACTTGGGTGACATCCATTCCATCGAGGGTACTCGAGAGAGTGGTCATTGGTGCTTCCTCTCAGACCTTTTGATAACGGAAATGACTAACACATGTTCCTGCTTGAGTCTCGAGCCGTCCTCTCTCCTCACCTAGGCCCTAGCATCGGCTAGTTCATGCATTACGAATCACAATCAATGTTGCACGTACGCAGAGTCCTTGCCAGGTACGCAGCCATCGAATTATTGCTGGTTAGCTGACAATCGAACAGACCAATGGATTGTCATAGACAACACCTGCGACTGCTGATGTATCTTTACATGAACAAATGCACTGGTCTGTTGGTAGGACTGCGGTAATGTGACACCACTCAGTTGCCCCCACTTACGTTGAACCCTGAGACATGTTGTGGTGGCAGCTTTTGTGACAGGAGCTCTTGATGAAAGCTCCATTCTGACCCTTTTCACTCTCGGAGGTGAGCAGGAAGTTTTCCAGTAAGACTGCTCCAATATTTGCTCTGGTTTGACTTGCGGTGACGGTTAGCAGTCGCTTCCAAGTAATGACCTTGGTATTACGGTTCCTGGCGTGTTGCTTGAAGCACACACCTCTCTCTGAGCAGCATGCTCACCGCATCAACATCTGTTCAAATTTCATCGCGTTTATGGACTCACTGGCAGTGCAACAACTAATTTTGATGGGATTTATGTCGCTCTCCAAGCATGTAGAACATAATTTCGTTGCCTTGCACCACAATGACTCTTTATTCAACTAGGGGCACCTCCTGGCTCACCGCACGCTTCAACACCCTAGCCCCAAATCAATCACGGGCGGTCCACCTCGACGCTTTACGCCAAGCTACCACTCTTCCGCCCAGCACTGTAGTCCCTATCGAAACCTGGACTTCAAATCGCAGACCGCTACCTTTTAACCTCGTGGACCACGACGGAATCTGCTGGCCCCCCGACGCGTGGTACAAGTCTGCTATCGGCACTTTTCGTCAGGTTATCGCTTTCGTCTACGATTCCGATTGTCTCCTTCGGCGTAGTGGAAACTGAGCGCTGGTATACACTTACGTCAGTATAGGGGTGAAACCCTCCGTTCCAGCTCAGTTCAATTTGGAAGAGCCTCACTCCAAGGCAGGCCAAAGTGAGTGGATCGAAATATCCCTGAGGGGTCAACGCGTTCTCTACGTTGTTCACGCTCAATGCAATGTGGATGCCATGGTCACGCCATATCCTCCCGGCGTCGAGCGTTCGTCCTGCGAGTGGAACGCTTCGACTTCCATCTGGACTGCGCCGCCCCATCATATACATGTTACTTTGTGGGAAGGCAACAATCTCCGAAGGAAGCTCGCCCAACTGCTTACGCAGTGCCGACCGCTCTTCAGCTGAGAACATTCCGCGTCTCGTCGCATGGCCGATAGTTACACGTCGATTTCCAGCGCTCGCTTTTGTCCACCCTACTTCCCGCATCTGACGCAGGATCTTCCATACCATCGGCTTTGCGTTCATGTCAAGGTTGTAATCAAGGTGGAAATCGGCATGGAGGTTGTAGTCCTGAGCGAGCTTGAGTATGTGCGCCATGTTCTTGTGTGCAAGCTCGCGAGATGGCCCGACCCAGGGTGCGGAACCGACGACCGAAATTCCCTCGCGTGTGAGAGTGCTTTTGAGCAGCTCGAAGTTTTCTTCTGGTGTCTCTGCTCCAGGAGACATGTACAATGCCTCCTGGGCAAAGACTCGATGGCCCCCCAGTTGTCAGGCCCTTTGGCACTGAAAATAAAAGAGTGGTTTATTGCTCACCACTGATCTGGATGTTCCAAACACCTTCCCACTCGGATTTCAGTCGCTGTCCTGTGTCAAGGCACACCGACCCAACGGCGGTGTCGATTTCGACATGTGCACGCATCAGTGACACCAACCTCGACGCCCGAGCGTACAAGTCGCGTGGCACGAACGTAGAGGTCTGCAAGGCGCTCTGGAAATCTAGCCTTGGCTTTGTTAGTCGCGTGTAAAGCTTCTGGAAGGGAGCTTATCACGGTCATGAAATACTAGTGAGTCAAACGTGAGGGGGACTACCGCGCAAGAAGCGGATCGCACTGCTTCAAAATGAAGCATCTGTCTAGGTGGATGTATGCATCACACAAGCTATGAGAAGCAAGATATTTGGAGTAATTATTCAGCACTTTCAGTTCTCACTGGCTTGCAACGTGCTTACGATGGTAAGAGAACTCCTCCTCCACCTTCGATGACGGAGCAGTGGTCTGTTACTACTGGAGGCTTAGTTTCGGTATAAGAGGGGGCGATGTCAAGTACACGTCCGTTGAGACATCGAACGTCCCAATGTTGTTTGGCCATATTCGCATCCGCGTGTGCGAGGCGGACATTGGTTATCAATGTCCGCTCCTCCACGCTGCTTGTCGTGTTAATGGCAGCAAGCACGTACGTCGGGTTGTTATGTGAAGGTGTTAGCACGACGACTCTAAGGATAGTTCCCTGACTGGAAGAGACGGTGGACTCCGGAGTTTGGGTCTGACACCGAGGCTCACAAGTAATCCATACATAATCTCACGTTGCGACGTGCATCGGATACAGAGTCCAGGTCCACTGGTGCGAATGACCAGCCAAGAATGTTGCATTGAGTCAAATGAAAACATTCAGAAACCTTGGGTTCAAGAACAGACGTGCCGTCTATAAGTGACCAATGGATCATTCTACCAAAGTCTTTCGGAACCATTTCACAGTCTGTGCCAGACTTCCTTCGAACCCTGCTTTCACGTCCTCGTAGGCAAGATTTGGACGACAGGCGAAGCCATGCGCAGTTCCTGAGCACCGGGTTAGATGTATACTGAACGACGTTGTGCATATAACCTGACCTTTGTAATCCACAAACGCGTACGGTACGAAGCCTTTTTTGTCTTTGCGCTCTGCGAATATTGCCTCTGCCTTTAAGCGCAACTGATGGGAGAATGCCATGTCTTCTACTCGGGAGCGGTGAAATCGTTAGTTTGTAGTATATTATGCTCAATCATCCCCACTGACGTTCTGCGCAGGCCCATGCAGTTGGCACCTGACATAAAATTACTTGTAAGGCTTCAAAGCTTCATGTGTGGTCAACGGAGGGAAGTACGTACGTTGATAGCTCTGATCAGTGCGTCCGACAACATTGAAGGGTGGCAGAGCACCATGCTGTCCATGACTTTGAAAGGTGCAAGGCGAGCGGCAACTCCAGCACCGAAACAGTACCTGATATCCATGATGCATGAGCACCACCACATAGCCATGACACAAACCCGCCGACGTACCCTACACCGCCTATCTTGACATACTTGTTTTGCTTGCGGATAGTTTTGATGAACTATGAGTGGATCAAAGGGGGGGACTGGAAGTAATAGTAAAACAACAAACATACCTCAGCAGTGCGAGGATCGACGACAGACGGGCGAGAGCGAAATATGGTCGGGAGACTACCGATGATACGAATGTATAGACGGATCTTGTCCCACATTGGCCAGGGACCAGCACGATCTGGGACCAGCTGAGCCTCCATGCCGTCGGGGTCGAGCAAAGGTCGACCTGGAAAGTCCGGGAACAAATATTGAGAACAGAGGAACGAGGACTTAACATAGATGATACAACCATTGAACAAGTCCGGAACCCAGACATCGCAGGCAAGCTCTTTGGAAATCTCGTCTGCAATGATCTTGCTATTGACTAACGCGAGTCCAAACGCGTCAGTGAGGAGGACTACAGCAAAACCCTTCGATGCGTCTGAGGGAGCTCCTGAAACGAAGTAAGCCTCTACTCTGTCCACTTTTGTTATGGTGCCCGAGGGCGTGCCCTCGAGTATTGAGCCCCTGTTGCAGTCTGGGCAGCTCATGGTCAAGGTAGTTGCGCTACACACCTTACACAGTGCTGCTACTAGTAGCCAGCGTAGACTCTTACGGTTGGTAATTACCTAAGAGTGCGCATGAAATCGACGACCATCGTGCTCCAAGTTGGAACAGATGAAAACACTCCCTGTTAACGTTGTGTTTTCAAGAAGAGAAAAAGACGACAACGACATATTCACCGTGATCTGCATCACCATCATATGCATGGGCATTGCCCTAGTCGCTATGGTACAGGTTGACTGTACTATCAGTGACGGCTGACTTCACAGATACTCCCCACAGTCCGACTTTGTCTTCCGTCCATTGTTGTTTTACCTTGTGGTTGTTTTCACAGCATTTCCCTGGTTGACGCGACGGACAACGACCAGAACTTATTCAACGCGAGTGCATCGGGAATGAGTTTGATAGGTTTCTCTATAGCAGGTTAGCAGGCTTCCAGGTGGGCTACTCTGTGTCTGGACACCTGAGCTCATGTTTCAAGAGTGTGACATGAATCACTCCAATCATGGAGCTTTTCTCCTAGCAGTCACGGACTAATCATGCTCAATAGGGCACACGACTACGCAGACTCACTAGCGACTGCGGCCAGCGCCGCAGTCAGTGTCAATGGTCTACACCGTACACCTCTCTTAGCTTGACCAACGGACTCATCAAATCCCACACCAGCCTCCAATGTTCACAACCGACCGTCTCTTGCTCTGTCATTACACAGAAGCTGATCTTGATGATCTGATGATGCTCTGGAACGATCCACTCGTCCAGCACCTTGCGAGCTCCAGCGAACTCGCATCTCGCGGTCCGCAATTGAATAAATACCTCCACACGCAAATGGATCGTGCAACGTTCGGTGCCATCATCAGACTCAAAGAAACGGGCGAGTTCGTGGGTCAAGTAATGGTCCATGTTCCCCAGCGGATGAATCGTGATGGGACCTACTGCATATGCCTTCTACCCAAGTTTTGGAATAATGGCTATGGTACCGAAGTCACCATGTTTATCGTGGACTATTCGTTCAGATGGATTGGGCTGCAGCGGCTGTCGTTAACAGTCTTTGCGGGTAACGATCGAGCTATCGCAGTCTATGAAAAGGCGTGAGTACTATAGTTTCCTCACAGGTTGCTGGGTTGTTGACAATTGAGTTGTCAGTGGCTTCATCATGGAAGGTCGAAAACGGGCAGCTGTGTGGACCAACAACCGCTGGGAGGACGTCCTGTTCATGGGCATCTTGCGGGATGAATGGATAGAAAGAATTTCCATCCTGGAACAGTGATTTGGAGCAAGGTTGAGGCAACTAGACAACTTGAATCAGCCGAGGCTGCACCCGTAATTTGCAGTCCCAAGACTGCACATGTAGTATGATTACAGAATAATGTACGATACAGTCGGTGCAGATGGAGAGCAGAGACATACGGAAGAAGCATACTCATAGATCATACACAGTAATTAGACCACGTCCGTGAAATAGTCCGCTAGGGACTCCTGTATTTCCTTCAGCTTCCCAGCAGTCGCCGCTAAGGCATTTTCTTTGCACCACGGCATCCCTTCTAGCAAACCTTGAGTAGGTATCTCGCATTCCACCAATGCCTTCAGGATCGTTTCGGCAACCACCAACTTTGCGATCACGTCCGCGTACTGCAAGGGCGGTCCTTGTTTGCCCATATCCAGAGTTGACCGCCAAAGTCCCGCCCATGCCTGATTGCACCGTGCCTGAACACCACCTGTACATCTTTGGTTGTGTTGGAGCGCAGGAGGCTCGTTCGGTAGACGCTCGCAAAGGCGACCAAGAGCATAGTGCCCGGACAACAGCCGTATGCGCTGAGCGCGGGTTAGAAGGTCGTCCGCATCCCAGACATCCCGTCCTTGCAATAGCATAGCGTGATATGCCAACCCGAGGAGCGCACGCAGATTAAGCCGCTCTGCCATCCCAATGGCGAGAGCAATATCTTTTTTTGCTGCAATGCGGCGCTTCCACCGGGCAGTTGCAGCGTCCAGGAGGTCCCGTTGTTCGCACAGCGATGCCAGCTCTGTGAGCTCTACGAGACTGGGTCCCTCTGCATCGTCAGCGTGAGAATGCATGGGACGCGTGTAAATCGCCTTGAGCTTGTCGAGGGCCCAATTCTCGGTGGCACGGAATTCATATTTGTGCGTAATACGCGCGAGATTGTGTAACTTCAGACCAATTGCCTTGGCCGTCATCGCTGCCTCGAGCTCATGAGGACTAAATAGGGATATGAAGTCAGCCCCAAGACGTTCTCCTGAAATTACTGCGGCCAATGTACGTACAGGGCATACAAAGCCCACAGAAGGGAGCGAAATTCATCTGCAGTATCCCCTTGAAGCCTAATCGGATTATCATCGCTTTCGCCTTCGGGTCCCACCGTTACGCTTGAGCTGCTGCAGGAGCTGGAGCGTAGGTCTGAGTCCAGAGAAAACATGCTTTCGAAAATTGACTTTTCTTTCGTCAACGCAGAGCGGTGTACCTTATCCAAATATGCCATCAGGATGAGGTGACAGGGTCAAGGAGTGGATAAACCTTGAATAAGGTGTTCTCGACGAGCAACACGGTGTTTCCATCGAAATGATAGTATATCCTGTCTCTGGATGGTATTGGGATGGATAACTGAAGTTGAAGCTTGGGCGTCGAAGGGCTCGCGTTCCCCGAGTGCATAAACGTGCTCGTGAGATATTCTGTGGATAGATGCGCCATCAAAGCCGAAAGACAAGGAAGAAACAGAGCGGCGTTGATGGCATTCGGTGGGAATCCCCTCGCTGAGGCTCCTATAGACGTCGAGTCACTGTGCAGCTAAGATAAGATAATGTCCGCTCTCAAGATCTTTATCAGGGCTCCTCTCCTGCTGCATCTCGCATATGTAGCATACGCACCCAAGCTTGAGGTTACTCACTTCCATGGAGGTACTGTCCGCAGAAAAATAATATATAGTATGCACCCTGTATTTCTCCACGAAGGTATATACAAGCCATCCGAATACGAGATGATAATGCATGTGATGCACGATGGCTGGCGTCTCTAAAGTTCACAACGAAATGGTGAATTAAGTAGGCGCATTTGCAGAGGATAATAAGGAAAGACTCGAACAGGCCTGTGAAACGAGAAGAGTGCAAAAGGGAGATGCAAGGGATAGCTGGGACAGCAAAGATAAGCGGGAGAACGTGTGACGGTGAGACCTAAGTTCAGAAGCGAAGTTCTACATGCGTATACGGAGAGCATAGTCGTTGTTCGTAGGCGTACATACACGGAGTCATGCGAATGCTTTGGCGGCGTTACCGCATACAAGTAACATGCTGGAATGAAGCTGCGCTGGCGAATACAGTGATGCGAGGTGGATCGGAAAAGCCAAGGTCGCCAAGTGCTGGCCCAATGTCATCATGATTCGAGGGCCTTGAGCTCTGCAACGAGTCGCTGTTGGATCAAATCAAAAGCAATCAGCGGTTGCTCCTCGTGGAACCCAACAAACGGGCACATACCTGGGCCTCTTTCGCCAGATGTGCTGGGTCGATGTCTCCAGCTTGTGCTTGTTGTCCAAGCTTGATACCGTATTCGAGCAACTGTTTCATGTAGTATGGGTTTATGATGGTTTCATCACTCGCCAGCAACGCCTTCGCTGGCGGTACTTCCGCTGCGCCGAGCACGTCAGGACATGGCATCCGAAGTAACGGGTAACTCACGTTCTCGCATGGCTAACCATTCCTGCTCCAGAAGTTCTGGAATTGTCGCTCTTTCCTTCGGATGCCTCGCCAAACAGCTCCTCATCCCACGAATTACATCACCTCTCACAGGTCGTTTCAGATGATCCAGCTTCTTGCGTTCCCCATTCTTAGTGACCACGCTAGGAACACTGTGTTCCGGGAACTCGATAACGTGAGCAAGGTCGGGTATAGCTTTCATTTTCTGGTAGACCGATAGGTGTTGGAAAGGTGGGTGCCCATAGACCATTTGGTACAGAATACAACCGAGTGACCAAACGTCGCTGGGTCGACCGACTTTGAGACGTCGCATGCCATCTGGTAGTTCGATGGCTTCGGGTGACATGTAGTTGACAGTACCAATCTGAACGCTCCTCAGCCATGCAGAAACTAGCGCAGCATTGTAGTCCATACCTGGTGATCTCGCTGAATGTTGGTAGTGTCATTGGCAATGGCATTTGCAATGCCAAAATCGATCAACTTCAGTTGCCCTCGCACCAGGACGAAGTTTGCTGGTTTCAAATCCGAGTGCACGATTTTCTCTTCGTGTATGACATGCACTGCTTGCAACATCTACGTTTTCGACTTTAGTCTCCAAAAGAAGGTCAACGAAGGTCGTGGCGTACCTGCTGCCAATAATACGAAATCCAAACCATGTTCAGCGGCTCCTTTTGCTGCTCCTGCAACAATTTGGCCAGATCCACTTCTCCGCACTCCATCACCAGCATCAGATGTCCCTTGCCGCCGCCTGGTCCCGCTTTTACCTCAGAGTCAAACAACTGAATGATCCGGTTGTTTCCTTCCAGTCGTTTCAGCAGGCCGATTTCATTCATGTACCCACTAATCGTCTCCGCATCCGCCTTATCGAGGGAGACACGCTTGATGGCGTAAATTTCGTTCGCGGCATTCATCACCCGATATACACGTGACGAACCACCTTTACCGATGAGATCGAGGCGTGCATACACCTTCTTGTTCACAACGATGTTGTGGTTCCGTACTGGTACGGGCGCCGGAGGCAACGGGGCTGGTTTCACTCGTTCCCGCTGTGCGGTCTTTGCCTCGGACTCGCTCTCGACAGGGTCTTCGCCAGCTGCCCAAGTCTGCCCATTCTTCTGGACCCCAGTGCCTGGGGGAGGGGCCAGTGAGCCGCTTGTTGTCGGTGGTTCGGGAGCGGTCGGACTGCGTCGGTGATATGCTTGTCCCTGTGCTTGTGATTGGGGCAGCAACTGGGTTGCAGGTGGTTGCTGCTGCTGCAATGAAGAGGGAGCCCGACCTTTAGGCGATATGCGTACAGGGAGGTGCTCGACTGCAGTTGGAGATCCAGCAGTGGGCGGATCAAGACCGATGGTGCGGACCGTGTCGGAGTCACGTCGACTATGGATTTGCATCTGCGAGCGAAGATGTGCTTGTGACATGTGCGTCGGGGAGGGCGATTGGCGAGGCTGCTGAGCGAGGGTATCGGGCGTGACGTCCGCCATTTGCCTCCGAGCGTACTCGGCAGGGTGCTCTGCGGATGAAAGAATGTCAATCGGCTCGTGGGGAAATGGAAAATGATGGCTGGCGAGCCCTAACCTTCTTGTTCGGTTGTCACGCGTCGTACACGCGCTGAGTTGAGACCTAGGCTTGATCCTGGTCTTGCAGTATATAGGTTCTGATTGCTTGGCAGAGCTGATTGTGCTCCGGGAGAATGCCGCCCTTCTGCTGGACAAGGTTCAGAGTCGGTGGCGTCGACAACAAACATGGAACATACCGCCAGAAGCATCGCTGAGGCTTGCCGATCGCCGTGGGCGCGTGCCATTTGATTGCGTAATAGGGGGAGCGTAGCTCCGATGGCGAAGCAAGCCATTCATGGACTGCGGCTCGTCACCGCCTGCCAGTGGACACATTCAGCATGTACCATGTCACTTCAAGTCGTGGCACGAACCAGTATCGGTTTCCTCGCCCGCATAGTCGTAAGCCACCTCACTCTCGCTTCCCTCGTGTTCGTTAATTTTGTCAAATCCACCAGTGCCAACACCGTATTTTGTTCCCTTCAAGACTCGACCCGCCCGGTTAGGCCCTGGGATGATCTGCCGCCCAGGTTGTAACGGTGGGCGTGACACGGCATTTACACCCGCCAGAGATGAGCCGTAAGCACGTGTCGGGAGTCCAGATATTGCACGACCATCGACTTGGCTTAGTGATGCTGATCGACTGGCCAGTCTTGGTGAAATGCGCCTTTGTGCTCCACCATCGGAAGACAGGCCTTCTGCGCCATCTGGAGATGAGATAATGTTTTCTTTTTCCTCTTGAACATACACGTCCCACTCTCCACGGGCACGGGGTATCATATCATCCCGCTCGTCAAGCTGTTGCGACTCTCGATGATCATCGAGAGGTATACGTTGTGGTCTGCCGATCTTACGTCCAGTTCCACGCAGACCGTTGGACATGGGAGCACGAAGCGCAGATTGTGCACCTGGCGTCAGGACAGCTGGACCAGATGTAACACGGTGTAATGATCGCACGGAACTTGCAGTAGCTAGTGACTGATGACGATGCTGGAGTTGGTTAGGGGGTGCGCTATGTTGCATGGGATAGTTCTCTGAGCGTGAAAGTGAGTTACGACGAGGGGGAGCTGGCGAGTTGAGCGATATTGGCGACGGCGGTTTAACATGGGTATGTGAAGCTATTTGTGCTGAGGTTTCGGAAGGCGATGAAGACGGTTTGTGCACAAGAGGGCCATCGAGAAGTATCTCGTGAGGGGTAGGTGGGCTTGAGTTATTGGAGCGAGACGAGCCTTTTGATATGCGGACATAATTACCGGTCGAATCTAGCTCGTAGTCAAAAGAGAGCTCAATGATAGAGGAGTCGTCAGATGGCGAAGTAGACGGCTGGCGGTTATTGCCGGGTACGTCGAGCGCGGCAGTTCGGGGTGTGTGTGGTGGTGAGACGCGATGCTCGCCATTTGTTGGCGATATGGTCCAGGCTGTAGTTGAAGGAATCATTGACCTGGGTAGTTGGACTTGACCTATGAGGTGACGAAATCAAAAGGGAGAGACAAGGAGCTAACAAAAAGCGATCCAAGAGAACAGGACGACGACAAAGGATACGCCGTGAACGTTGGCGACGACGGCTAACGTGAAGAACAAAGAACTGAATTTTCTTTGTGCGAGCCGTTTCTCAGATTCGAACAGACACGAGGCAGCTACGCGGTCACGTGCCAGGTTGTAAATTCCCTCGCGGACCGTGTCGGTCCATGGACTTCCCTTTTAGGCTTGTTTAGCCGCTGAGTTCATACTGACTCGAGATCGTGACTGACTTCGACTTCGTGCCTCCAAATCAACGGCCTACTACGTCAACTCATGGCAGCATAGTCCGTACGGTCAGCGTTGTAAAGATAATTGATCTGGAGTAGAGGAAGTATGCTCTCAGGCTTACTGCAAGTAGCTTGGAGAAAGTGCGTCTCCAACTCGGCGTAGAGTACTGACTTCGCAGCGTTTTGCATCGGTGATATGGTGTGAATATTAAAGCTTCAGCCCCGAGACAACTGAACAGTGAAGATTTCTGCCACAAGTGCAAGCCCGAGAAGGGGCTCCCCTACTAGTCTGGTGACCAGCCCGTACTATGACTACTCCCGTATCTCAAAGCTATAGAGGATAATAACAACCTCCAGGTATCCATCCAGGCCGCCCTCAAGCCTGTCCCATTCCCCAAGTATCGGAACGGGCTGAGACAAGGGGTTAGTCGTCATGCAGTAAAGCCTTTTCGAGTCTGGACGGGTCAATCTTTCGAATGCAGGCTTGAGTCGTCATCTGCGGCCAGATTATTTCGAAGACGGCCACGAGGATAACAATCACTTAGATCAAATCCTCGAGACCAGACTATATATGAGTCCTGCAAGCACAAGTCCGTCACTACTTCGACAACGGGCAATACAAGTCTGCTTCTGCTCGGTTGACAACAGGGTCAAATGGCACAGCCCCCTTACGCATTTCTTTCCTGCAGGTATGGCTGGACCCACTGGCAAAAATCTCAGACGTGATGCCTCGAGGCAATACCAACTCCGGTCTACCTTGCTGGCTACGATGGTAACTCAGATTTCTCAGTGGAGGGGAAGTCTCGAAAGACGGGGAGGGTACCATGGCATAGACCGCAGCTACAGCCTTCACAACATTTGGTTGCGAATTCGCAAGATGGTACCTCTGGATGTCGGCTCTGTTGAACCAGATAAAAAAACGTGTGGGTGAATATTTAATGTCTTCTCCGCTGCTTGAAGTGACATTCTTAGGGAGCTTGCATGAGTGTCTAAGCCTCCGACGGGCTGTTCCCGGTAAAACATAGCGGCCAACGGTTCAGGAAGCTGAGGCCCGGGCCAACGCCTGCCAGCACTCAGCCTTTAACCGTCGAAATAAACGTGCCACGACCACAGGAGGTAGAGGAACTGACAAGAGGCTATTTCTAGGTCGCAACCGATTTTCTGATCGCGCCATGATGCATGGTGCATCATTATTTAGCATTATTAGCAGGATGTCACTGGTGTCAGCGGCATGAATATTCCCTTGATGGCATCCGCGGATTCTGCTTTTGGTAGGGTGTTCGTGTACACTGTTTCAAGTCAGGCCCTATGTCTTTAGGTCCCGGCCTCAACAAGAAATGATCTGAGATGATACGTTTTGGACCTCGAAAAACAGCGAGACTCACACGCGGAGTAAAAATGAATTTGAGACGTGGGCAGCAACTTGCGCCATACACAAATGAGAGGATCATGAATCACGGTTGTCGTCACATATCGTTCACGTCCACCAAGTGCCCATGCGACCACTCCCTCGCAGAAAATCGACCGAGAGACTGGCAGCAAGTTTGTGTTTTTCAACAAAAGCCTTTTGCTTCTCTGCAGGGTCAGAGCTGACGCCGATTACGAGAACATCAGAGCGCTTGAATATTTACTTCTCGAATGTGTGATCGGTGCGTTGATGTGAGTGAGTGAGTTCACACGAACCCCTGTTTGAAACGATACGCACCAGCCAGCGCGTCACAAAACTGGCGCGCCGCGCGGGTGCAATCGTAGGTACCTATGTATTTCAGAAACGTACAAGATCAGTATGAGATGCATTATGACAACCTGTGAAGCACTGTTCACCGGACTCGGGGTAGAAAAATAATGCTATTGGTTTCCCCACGTGCTTGCCCCCTTCCTCCGGCGGAAACTCGAACGTTTGACCATTCGCATCTGGGAGGAGGAAGGATAGTGCCCCCTTATTTGTGAGAGGGTGAAGTGTCATGGTGCATAATTCCAAATGGTGCTGGTGTGGTTGAACCCGAAACAGCCTTGGTTACTGTGGATCCAAGTCTAAGACTGGCGCCAAAGAAACGACAGAATGTGGAGTATACTCGGGGTCACCGGCCTGGTATGGTGACGACGCTGACTGATCTCTGATCGAGTGTAACAAACCCAACATCAGTAGATATCAGATATCCGAGGAATTGTCAATGGTGGGATTGTTAGAGTATCTTGGGACATAGCAAAGATCTTGATTGCATTGATTCAACCAAAGCCAGCCCAGACAATGTCCAGCATCATACCTTCACCGCATTGGCGAATACGATGCCGGCGCTGAAAAGGGCTATCTAAAGTGCTCCCCTTGGCCTTCAGAGGGGTTTGACCAATTCCAGCGTGGAGCAGTGACAGCGCGGAGTCAGCAGGACAGTTTTGCCATCGTCGACTTGATTAGTGACACCGCGCATATGAATTATCTGACAACGAAAAATAGAGAAGCGTTTGAAATTCCACGGGAGATTGTGCATGAGAAATGAATATGCTCGAAGAGGGAGCAAAGGGGAGCAACCAACAAATGGTGAGCATCCATGCAATCAGGACAAATGAAGTAAGTTCTAAGGTGGGAAAAGGTGGGGTTCACAACGTCTTTCGAAAGAAAGGTGCAACCGAGGCATGGGATAGGGTTGAACTTGCCCCCACCAAGGTTGGACAGCTTTGCACCAAGAAGACTCCGACAAGGAAAACGGGGAAGCACCCGGGAAATTAGCTGGCACCAGGGCTATTGGACCAAGTGCCAACTAGCAGCTAACCAATAGCACATGACTGGGGAAATGTCGGACCTTCCAGAGTGATGACAGTGACGACGTGGTTCTTGAAACATTGAGGTACGTGCCACGAAACAGATATGTAGTTCGATGGATTGAAGCATGACAGCAACTAGACAGCATCTACGGGACAATTACCATTAAAAAATATTGATAATGAGGGATCGGAAGTTGAATCAAGGTTTGGGTGGACCCATCGCCTCTAAACGTAGACCATGAGCACCATCCTGGCTATCAATCAAAGATGCTAAAGATAGTGCGCACCTGCGTTCAACTCCGCAAAACGTTGACCCACACGTTCGGAGTGCTTCAGAAACTTGTCAGAACAATTCAAGACACATTGCTCCTGGATATCGTGTTGATTGGACGGTTGGAAAAGGAATCAATAATCATACCTCTTTTGAGGACAATGCCTTGCTCGTGAAATCATTGCAGCACGTGTTGAAACACCTTTCCACCAGACCCGAGTAAAGACGCAAGAAGTCTTGCATCTGGTACACAGAGAAGGGTAATCAAGCTGGAGAGCTGGAGCCGGTGAGATCTTCACATACCTGTTTTTTTTCGATGATTTTTGTCATGTGAGCCTGCTCTGCAGAGTTGAACTGTGAGAAATCCATGTCGATGATGGGGACACGGGAACGAAAGAAACAAGTGTAGTGCAGACTTTGCAAGGAGCACGTGCCTAGCGTGGGGAGAGATAACTTATGTAAAACTGACGCCCGATGACTCACATCAAGAGCTACCCCTGCCAGTGACGAGTCCGAGTCCCAGCACTTTCTCAAGTTTCCATCCCGTGGCGATCTTGCTACACGATAATTCTCGCCGATATCAGGGACCCAACATCCGGTATTGAACCCGTTAACCCCCTGTTGCATCATCTTACAAAAACCCAGTCCCTGTACAGAAAGTGAGTAACATCCTCGGTCCATCGCCTTCAACAGATTGATCCATCACCACCTTCATCAGTGGATCTCACCATGCCCATCCCTTACAAAGAAGCCCTTCAACGACTCGAGAACTCTCGCGTCAAGGCAACCCGGCCTCTCATTCCTCCTCAAATCCTTCAAGAGGACCTACCACTGTCAGTAGGGAGCACCTCGTGTCGCTGTTGTCCCGTTGAAACCTTGAAACATTTCTCTAGGTCCTTTCTGGCCGCTAACACTGTCCTAGAGGGCCGTTGCGCAACCGAAAACATCCTCAGAGGGAATGATGATCGGTTGATGGTAGTTGTCGGGTACGCGCTTTTACCGGGTTGATTCCGGTTGGTTCACGCTATATCTATCAGCCCATGCTCCGTACATGATGTCGATGCTGCAATCGAGTACGCAAAGTTACTCAAGCAGTATGCAGACAACGCCAAGGATGATCTTCACATCGTCATGCGTGTTTACTTCGAAAAGCCGCGGACGACGCTGGGGTGGAAAGGCCTCATCAACGACCCGTATGGTACCTTCAGAGTTGTCTTTGTAATTGCCCTGACTTCGTTCCTGCTAGCGACATGAACTCGAGTTTCCAAATCAACAAGGGGTTGCGTATGGCACGCGCATTGCTTCTGGACATCGCCAAGCTTGGTTTACCCGCTGGCTGTGAATTCTTGGACACTATTTCACCTCAGTACATCGCAGATCTCGTCTCTTGGGGAGCAATTGGTGCCAGGACGACCGAGTCACAGGTTCATCGCGAGCTGACATCAGCACTCTCCATGCCAACTGGTTTCAAAAATTCCACCGATGGTGCTGTAGGAATTGCCATCGATGCCTGCAGAGCAGCTCGAAGTGGCCATGTCTTCCTCAGTGTCGGGAAGGAGGGCCTGAGTAGCATCATAGAGACCGAGGTTGGTTTCTTCTTCTCACCCTCGCATGATCCTCGCTGATCCTCGCCAAAATCGTTTAGGGGAACCCCGACGTGCATGTAATTCTCCGAGGAGGGTCGAAGGGACCCAACTATGCTACGGAATATGTGAGGGATTGCCACGAAAAGCTCAACAAGGCCGGACTTCCCTGCAAGATCATGGTGAGTTCCCCAGACTGCTCTTCATGGATATGTCCCAATTACCGATGTACGCAGATAGACTGTAGCCACGGAAACAGTCAAAAGCAACACCGAAAGCAGATAGAGGTTGTTGAGGATATTGTAAGTACATAGTCACGTGCGAGTACTGATCATCGTGCTTACCTTGCATCCTCTCAGGCACAACAACTTTCCTCTGGGGATACATCCACATCCATCATGGGTGTCATGCTGGAATCCAATCTCGTTGAAGGCCGACAAGACATACCTGCTATCGGACCTTCTGGACTGAAATACGGCCAGTCCATCACAGACGCGTGCTTGTCCTGGGAGGTGACCATTCTCGCCCTCGATCGCTTGCGGGAAGGCGTGCGAGCCCGCAGAGATCTTGTGGCGCGGAATACCAGAGGATGCGATGCCTTGACAAATGGCGCCAAGGACCTCAAGCCCAACGGAGTCAACGGCGTAAATAGGGCCAACGGCGTAAAGGCCGTCACTGGAGTCAATGGGGTGAATGGTGTTCATGCGCATTAAATATTAAGGAGCCTGTCTGCGAGCCCACGCATATCATGAGAGGGGATTAAGTTATGCATGTATCAATATCTTGTAGTCGATATACACGAACCACGAGTTGTGGCTGTAGAGGCATCTGAAGATGAGGACAACAAGGTGCTCGGAGTGAGCTAGCATATGTTGCTCTAATATTTGTTTTGCCTGAGAGAACTATAGGGAGTTGATCACTTCCTTGCTTGTTGTACTTAACTTATGTGGACACTGGTCAAACTGCCGGCAGAGCGACACACCATCTCGGACTCTTCGCTTTGAGCCCTTCATCAACTTAACAGTAGGAGATGGACTCTCGCTGGACGGCTCGAGTCAAGAGTTCCCCACCGCAGGCCTCAGTTATCACAGTCCCCGGGAACCCCATGCAGATAGCACTTACTTGTGCAACTTCAGGCGTTCAAGGGCGTGGAATCGAGTTGGTTTATAGTAGTCGTTGGTGTCGTTTATATCGTACTCTGTGTCGCTACGGCGAATCACATGATGATGGCATAAGAGTTTCTCACGGTGACTGAGCCCCACCGTGAGAATGTATGGCAACGAAAAAGTGCACGCAGGATGCCGAAAGGCCCCTATGTGCCCGAGTGACCTGTGGGTCTAACAAGGTGGTTCTACCTGTTGGAGCCAGAGAGCGAAGTATTATTTAGTGACTACGACATGGGGGAAAGACAACGACGATAGTGAAGCTATGACGAAGGTTTATATACCCTGAGAGAGGTGGAGGATAAATACATGTGATGATGAACGGCGACGTAGGTTGAAACTACCATGTTCCAACACTACCCATTTGCAAGCAATCCAGCCTGGGGTAGCCACTCTCACATGGTCATGGCTATGACTGGAGTCAACTCCCCAGGTAGGGCATTAGATTGGTAGTTGGTACCCTAAGCATTGATGAGAACTGTCGGGAGTGTGAAACCACTCCCTCTGCTTTCTTTTCCTGCCCCTTGTCATACTGTACATGTGATCCACCACATGGCCTGGCCCTTATCTTCATCAAGGGGTATCTTGATGGATGACTAAGCAGGTGGACAGCCTGGCACGTTCTCTTGTGCACACAGACTAGGTACTGTGGTTCCTTGTGCCTCAGCCACAGTACTAACATATGTGGACCAACACTGTTCCCTTGTGGTCTGTCTGCCATGCATTGAACATTCCCATAGGTTTATATAAGCTGAGAATTCATTGACTCAGACTTGTTTCCATTGACTGCTAATGGCCAGTCATCCTATCAGTTTGCAGGGCTCTTCAAGATCTCAAGAGCAAGCAATGTTCAGTTGATGTAACTTCAACCAAAGACCCAACTTCAAATACCTCAGTTATATTCCCGCACATCCTCTTAGATGCATCTCCACATCATTCATTATTGGTGTTACTCGTCGACCTCTTCTCTCTCATGCTGCTCCATAGCCTGGTATCAAATCTGTAGACTCCATCATTCAAATATTCACCCTTCATCCGATGTGTCTGGCATTTGTGTTCTTGTTGCGTCTGTCTGTAGCATGTCACACTCATGCATCCCTTTGGTTGATGCAGTGAGAAACAACATACCCATATTTATTGTACATTGTGGGTACCACTCAGGTGCTTCCACAGTTTCTCATAGTCTCACCCAGGGAATTCTATCCTGCTTACATAACATCAACATTCTGTGGACACATCAAGGCTCATTGAAACCCCACATCCTCATTTCTTGGTTGTCTTGTCACAATTTGACAGCTGGTGTCTTCTGCACTGAACGTCTGAGCAAAACAGTAAACCTATCATTCATCTTTGCAACAATATTTCATTGGACTTGTTGATTGGTTACAGTGGCAGTGGCATTTTCAGTGGCCTTGGGATACACTGTTGTGGTCCTATTGCATAATTGTGATCTCTTCCTTGGACCAATCACCCTTTTGGAGGATTATCTCCAGGACATAACTGTATAAAGCCATCAAACCCTGGTTTGGGACCCATTTCCTCCCTTGACTGACTGCAAAGGTTGCTTGCCTCAGTTCTGCAGGTTGTGAGGATAAGGAGCTCACTCACTCATATGATATCCTAATTGATTTGTTCCAGCGAAGATCTCAGTGACCCATTATCTCAGGACGAGTAAGTCCCAGCCACTTTTTGACAATAAGTGAATGTTCATCCTTTCAAGATGGTCCACCACATGCTGCACACAGTCCTTTGAGAGTATGATGATACAAAGGGTATCTATGGGCACCTCTCAATACATGCTCAATATTCCCCGACTCTATCAATTCAATCAAAATTTGATTTGATACACTCACCCTATGGGCCTCCCAAATCCACCTTTTGACTTGATATGCGAGTGCATGCTAAACAAAAGCTAGGGTGTTTCCCTTGTTCTTATCTCTCTTGTACATTCACCAATCTCACAGATACCTGAGGGGTTGGACCCAGACTGTTGGTAAGTCACAACCCCTTCACAGAAACCCACTTCAGACTCATGGAAGACTGGCACTTAGATATAAGCATTAGATCGAATGGCAATGCTCCTTTAAAAGCTTCAGTGATGTCCACAGGCAAGTGTTGGTGCCCATAATGCTGAAAATTTGCAAGAGCCCATGTTAGCTGCAATGGTTTCATTCTGAGTAGAGACCCTCTACAACAACTACAGATTTCCAAAGGAGTTAATGAGGTTGTGCTCTGCATACCCTTGGGATAAAGAATAGCTCTTTTGTATAATGCAAAATCATAAGAATCAGAGACAATGTGGAGAGGCAGGTAATCATTTCTTAATACTGTTAATGTCCTTCATTCCAAGGGTACATTGCTAAGTCAGAAGACACAGTACAGCACACACAGACAGCACAAGCTTCAGAGGCTTGCATAAATGAGGCCATGCTCTCTTGCCACTTGACAATGACAACATTCTTCTCATGCATTGTTTTCAACTCGGGAAAATTGATATCATGATAAGTCTGATCTTCATGCATCTGTGCACTCTCATCTCTCAGCATGGTGGTCAAACATTGTTGACTCCTTGATGAAGAGTTCCAGTCTGTTTCTAGCACTCACTCTTCATCAGGACATTCTGCATGGCCATGAAATTTTTGCCTACTCCAATGCTCTTTCCCTGACCCAATTCTTCTTCCAAATTGCATGCAGGCATCCATATCAGCTTACTGACATTGTGTCACATATTATGCAAGCACCAAAACACCAGATGTGAAGGAATGCAATGAGAAGTGAAGCTGTGTGGTACTATCACAACCCACATGGGTACTGGAGATATACATAGACCTGATGGGTCTATTTTTTGGGGACAGTTATCCTGTGGGATCTGAGTGATCTGTTGGAAAAGAGTTTTCCATAATGCCAAGTCATTCACAATCATTGTAATGGGCCATTGGCTGGGGTGCCTTTTGATGATGTATGATAAAAAGTTAATGACCATTACAATAGACATTTAATGCCATGGAAATTATGTTTTGCCAAGTTTTTTGCAGGTTTTTAGTGGCCCAGAACCATTGAAAGCTTCTCATAATGGTCATTACAAGGCAAATTTAAATTTATAATGAAACCTGATTATAATGGGCCCTAAACTTTTTGGGACAATTTCTTATGGCTGAAACACCCTTGTTAGACCCATATACCACTCCTGTAGTTTCTACTGCACCAACTTTTATGCACAAAAATCGGAACTACATCATAGATACTATTGTGAGAAATACTCAGACTACAAGTAGTGATAGATGTGGTGTGTTGTTGTTTGAAATGTGACTTACAACTCTGGGGCTGTTTGCAACACTGGTCCAATGATAGTACTATGAAGTGACAATTAATATGAAAGGTATAGTAGAGTAGTTGAACTGGCAAGCTTTACACACTTTGCTTGTCCTTTGTCAAACTCACCAAGGATGCTTTCATGCAGTACTCACATTCAAATTCTCTTTATTTCCAGACTGTTAAGTCCAGTTCCTCTGTGCTGTCTGGAGTTGTCAGAGGTACTCAAATGGACTTTGGCTTCAACTTATGTATTGCATCCTTGTCTGAGTTCAGTCCAGTATTTGGCAGAGAAGTGGAGTGATGGAGCAGAGAAGCAGAGCAATGGATGAGTGGAGGGTCAGAGGGTCAGAGTGATGACAAGAAGACTAGCTTCAAGTTGTCAATGGAGGACTTAGAGGACAGGACAAGAGGAGTGACTTTAGTTGATATTTGAACTGCAGAATAGAGAATACAAGAAGGGTTTATATACTATGGTGACAAGTAAACACAGAGGGCACTGGAGTACCAGAGTGGAATGGAATATGAGTCAAAGTATCAGAAAGATAGGGAACAAGTCAGAACAAGTCAGAATGAGTTAGAAGATGGAGTTAATAGATATGTTAAGTGTCTGTCAAAAGTATGAAGGATGAAGGAACAAGGCACAGGATGGAAGTATTAAAGATAAGTGGAAAAACAGAAAAGCAGACTTGATCTGGAGTAGACTTCCAGAGGAGCAGACTTGACTTGTGTGACACAGAATATGACACAGACTCATCAGGGTCATTCAGTGACCAGGTTCTCTGCCCATCATTGACAAAACTGATTCTTCTGTGGCATGGCTGCCATTTGTTGTGACAACTTGTACAAACTTTTGGCAGGTGAGTTTTCACTACCCTTGACTCCTTGATAACCTCAAATAATGAACTACTCATTTAGATCTCCCTCAAATGATCCAACTGAAACATCACAATATGTATTTTGTTTATCTTCATAATTTCATGTATTGAATATTTCTATGAAGAAGTAGAATACTGGTTTGATTTACATTGTTTGTCATGCTGGAATCACACATTCTCACATGATGCTTGGATGGATGTTACCTTAGCATTGGGGCCATTGGGGAATATTTGGCATTTGTAAGCTGAACCCAATCTTGAGAGATTATTGAAAATAAATGGCTGCAAGCTCAAGAATCTTGGCAGCAGTGTGTGTATTACAATATATTAGCCTTATCTATGTCATCCATAAGACTCCAAAATAGTGATCAACAATGGTGAACTTTAACAGATCCTTGCATTTGTGTTCCTCCAAAATCACTGCCATTCCTTTGAAGATGCCCTTGGGTCCACTGGCCAAAGTTTATGATGCTTTTGAGTGTCAGTCCCTTCGGTTTGTAAGCCCAGGGCTCACAACATGAAATCATGATGTTCAATGTAGTTTATATACACTATCACACACACACACACACACACACACACACACACAGTCCTTAGTCACATACCACCTGGCCTGTCTTCAGCAATTCTTTATACATGTTGTTGCTCCATCACTTGTGCACTTCCAGTGTTTCCTGCTGTGCCCCAGAGCAGGTTTCCACTATTTTGGCATGTGCAGGATGAAGTTGTAGCATATGTTTTGGGAATCAGCCATTCCATTTCTTTGGGTGGGTTTGACACCAAAATTCTCACTAATTCAGTACATCTGATTCAAAGCATTTTGAGGAGAATCTTGAGCAATATGAAATCAACAGTATCCTCTTGTCAGTTATATTGTTCTCATCCCCTATAATAGGTAGATATATTTTCAAGTGATTGTCATGAAATGCAAAATTTCCCATGTGATGTTGGAGGACTCTGCATGAGCCCTACATTATTCAATAATAATCATTGGTACTGTTTGAAAGGACCCTGTTGAGATTGTGGCTCAGGTGATTATCCATTTTGGTTCCCCCAATGAGCCTATCCAGTTTGTTGACCACAGGAGTATCATGACTCTCTTAGTCTCCTTGCCAGCAGCTTATGTCATGGATGTCATAGAAGTTGGTTTAAGGAGGTCAGGGCCTAGCTGTGACAAAGTACAGTGAACTATGGAACCAGAATACCAACTCTGGAATCTTGGAAACCCAGAGATTTTATCTCTGCTCTGCCACCAGGTGGAACTGCTCGGAGTCTCAGTATCTGCTTGGAATCTGTCTGGAACTTGCATGGACTGTTATCACACTTCATCATCCTCTTCTTATCATCACTCCTGAGCCTCCAGGGGTGCTCCATCATTATCTTACATCGCTTAACCCCATCTCCTTTCATGTTCCTGTTCCTACTCCCCTGTTGTTATTAGCAAGCACTTCTCTGCCTACTCTGCTACACACATATATATATATACTTATTTCTCACTTTGGATTCCTCAGTTGTTCTTTGCCCCTCTTAGGCAGCAGCTGGGGTGAGTTCATTCCATACTTATTTACTACTCATAGCTAATCCTTAGTAGTCTGGGCAACCACTGCCTGTCAAGATCTGGGTTCCTCTGCGGCTGTCCGGAGTTGTCAGAGGAGTGGATTGGACATTGGCTTCAACATATGTGTTGCACCCTTGTCTGAGTTCAGTCCAGTATTTGACAGAGGGGCAGAGTAGTGGCAGGTGGTGGAGCAACGGCAGAAGAGGAGGTCAGAGGTCAGAGGGTCAGAGTGACAATGAGAAGACTAGCTTCAAGTGTTGAGAGAGGGACTTAAGATGGACAGAGCAGAGGAATGATCAAAGTCAATATTTGAACTGTGAAATACAAAATACAAGAAGAGTTTTCATACTATGGTAACAAGTAAACATGGAGGACACTGGAGTACCAGAGTTGGGCAGAATATGAGTCAGAAGGATCAGAACAAGTCAAGAGGAGTCAAGGTGAGTCAGAACAAGTCAAAGTGAGTCAGAATGGAAATAATCAGAAGGTGGAATTATTAGACATGTCAAACATCTGTCAAAGGTATGAAGGATAAGGAACAAGGCACAGGAATGGAAGTATTAGAGAGAAGTGGAAAGTGGACTTGGTCCAGAGGAGCAGAGTTGATTTGCATGACATGGGATATGACACTGCCCTCTTATAGTTTTTGTCAAGCTGAGGGTCAAATAAAAAAAAGTGAGTCAACAAAAACCTGACACAAGAAACATGAGCAAATACAACATGTGAATGATATGTGTTTTAGGATGAGAATAGTACAACTTGTGACACAGTGACAACACCACTAAATATGTATGGATGAGATTGTTAAACTACAGTGGCTCAAACTGTCAGAGTCTGGTTCAATCCTGGAGTGTCCAGAGGGAACCAAAAGGATCAGGGTGTCAAGGGAATAGGGAAAGGGAATCTGGAGGTGTTGGGTAGGTAAGAGACTGTGGCTTTAACGTATGTGTTGTGCCCCTGTACAAGTCCTGTCTCTTAATTTTGAGTGGGGGTCAGAATAAAGTCCTGAGTTCAACTCAAGGATCAGAGGAGGTGATTCAGAGGGTCAGTGTTACGATATGGTTAACCCCCTATTCTTTTCTTTGCTTCCATGACATTCTATGATACATTTCACCTTGACGTAACCTCTTTTCTTGATTAGGCTTTCTTCTCACAAGTCGTCTGAGCTTTTCTCTTTGAAGGCTGTGCCTTCTCTCATGTTCTCTCTGACAAAATACAGTGAACTCTGGAACCAGAACACCAACTCCGCATTTCCAGAATGATGGAGTTCATACCTCCGCTCGGACTTTCAGTGCCTGCTCAGAATCCATGTGGAATTCACGTGGACTCTCATTACATCTCATCATTCTTCACTTGTCATCACTCCTGAGCCTCCAGGGATGCTCCATCACTTTCCTACATCACTTAATTCCATTCCCCCCTTGTTCCTGTTCCTATTCCCTTTATTAACATTAGCGAGCACTTCTCCACCCACTCCGCTACATATATA
>KN824953.1:0-47208 GCA_000827395.1 Paxillus rubicundulus Ve08.2h10 | reverse complement strand
AAGTTAATCTGTCATTACAATACTAGTAGTACTAAGTACTATACTGTGAACCTCGTGAGAATTGCTGTGGTGTTGTGGTGCTGTGGACCACTGTGGATTGTTGTGGAACAGGCCTCGTCACTGTAGCGTGCTGTGCATGGTTAGCTACATTTTTGTGGTTTGCTGATGGGAGCCAGAGCAGTAGGTTGCAAAGCAGAAGCAAAATAATCTTGGGAGTCTGGGGAAAGTTGGGCATAAGTAGAGATGAACTTTTGAATTACAGTATGTAGAGTAGTGTTGTAAGCATTGTTGGAAGAGGAAGGAATGGGGGAATTGAGATTTTTAGAAGAGGAAGGAGCAACATTGGTAGAGCCAGAGCCAGGAGGGATGGGAAGGGCATTGGGGGGAAGCATGTCCAGATCAAGGGGAACATTAGAGTCTCCTGCATCTTGGTATGCCTGAAGTTGGGTGTTGTGCTGGTGCTGTAAAAGGTTCTTGGCAAGGATGTCAGCATTTGAGGTAGAAACATTAGGACCTGACAAGTAGGCATTGGCAGGGTTATTGTTGCTGGTTTGTGCCATGATGAGATAAAAGATGAAGAAGAGTATCTAGGCAGGGTACAAAGGTGGGCACGAGGAGTGCAATGAGGTGTTTGTAGAAAAACTGAGGCACAATGGTACACCAAAAGTGGGGACACAGGAAGAAAGGATAATCTGATCTGCAGAAGTTCACAATCCCTCTTTTTGTGTGGTGGAGCACACAAATCTCGCTGTTCTGCCACTGATGACAAACAATGATAAACACGGCTGGTGGTGGTGACCTAATGACTTTGTGAAAGAGAGCACACTCAGGCTATCTGTTGGCAGTTGCAGCTCCGCCTTTGTCGCACATACCTTACTCCCTCTTCTCATCCCAGTCGATCACTCATGGGAAACACTGGCTCTTCTTCTGGACGCCCCCATCACGACGAAACTGTCGACTACGGCCATCTTTCCCCACAAGGCGTCTACACCGGTTCCAAAGACTGGAATCACGCAATCGTAACCCAGCTCATCGTTGACAGAAAACTTGGCCCTTTCTACCGCCCTTTGGAGGACTACAACGATGGCTGGGATGATGAACAGATCCTCGCTGCGAGGAAGGATACTCCTGACGCTGACAGCGGCCACTCTGATCCCCTCGCTGCCCGCGTAGACTCTCGCGACGGTGCAAGACCTCCACTCCCAACAAAGCGCCCCTCCAACCTCAAAGAGCCCTCCCGTTGTCCAGAGGCTTCCCTATATAGAGGTGCTATCGAATGTCCAATATGTTTCCTCGTATGTTATCTCCCACGCGTCTTATATCTTATGCCTGAGTCCTTTGTACTTCAGTATTATCCTCCTAACATCAATCACTCACGGTGCTGTGATCAAGCCATCTGTACCGAATGTTTCGTCCAGATAAAGAGAACCGAACCTACTACCACCCATCTCGTATCTGAACCCGCCGCATGTCCTTACTGCGTCCAAGAGAACTTTGGCGTTGTCTACACACCACCCTCATGGCGTGCTGGCATCGGGAGCGAGGGAATGGTCCGTTCTTTCCGCCTCGCTACACCATACTTCAAAGTTTGACTTGATGTTACTTCCCTCCTGCAGACCCCACCGTCGTGGGCTGATGCTCCTCGGGGTTCTCAGCAAGGTATCCCATCGCCCACGGCTGTCCACAAGCGTCGTCGAAAGAGCTTCGGTCACGATAGTCCAGAAGTCGTCACAACTGGTGTGTGATATACTGGAACATTGCATTCCCCACTCTTATCCCACCTCTTCCATCCAGACCAAATACGTCCTGACTGGGAGGCGAAATTAGCTGCCGTACGGGCCGCTGTTACTCGTCGTGCTAACAGGAGAATTATCATGAGACAGGTGGGAGATCGACTTATACCCATCGGTGTTACGAGTGGTCGCGTGCATGCCCTTCCAACCGCCGAGGGTGCGGAAGGCGAAAGCGGAAGTGGCAATGGCAGTAGACGCCGCCGTGGTCAACGGCCGAATGGTCAAGCAGATCTCAGCCAGCTGCTTGGACAAATGGGTCTAGGCGGACAAGATCTAGAGGAGGTAACAGGGCCTTCCCGTGTTAAGTGGTGATACTCATTTTTCTGGTATATAGTTGATGGTGATGGAGGCGATGCGTCTCTCTCTGCTGGAGCATGAAGAACAACAAAGAAAGGAGGAGGAAAGGAAGCGCGGGGGGGCTGCGGCAGGGCAAAGTACCGAAGGAATAACGTCCGCTGCCGGGAGTAATTCTGCCACCCAGTCAATCGACGTATCCTCAACCTCAATCGTCCAATCCAGTGGTGCTTCAGCGGCACATTCCTCCCCGCGAAGTTCGCATGGGGAGGATCATTCTGATGGTGCTCCTGCGCGCAGTCGCTCGTCGACGCCAGCATCAGGTCAAACAGCTTCTTCATCTCAACTTAAGACTGCAGTTGACAACTTGAACGACGTCTTTCACAGTATCGAGCGATTACAGACCACAAGCCAACCCACGCATGTGACGCAAACGTCAGTACAGGTTGGCGTGGGCGAGGCATACGCGGAACATGCAAGTAGCAATGATGAACAAGCCAGGTCCCTTCTCGATGAAACACCAACTCAAGTTGAAAACCGGGTATCGGAGTATATGCTGTAGGATTTATTGTCACACCCACCTTCATCTTCGTCATGTGACGCAGACACACCAACCCAGCTCCCACATAACCTCGTTTCGTCTTCTTTGAACTCGTCGATGGCTGATTCATCAGTACACTCCAACTGTCAACGTTCGGGCGAGGCTAAACCAGCGCAATGTTAATACGTCGTAGAGAATGATGCTCACATCGTACTGGGAATGCATGGACTCTCAGGACTTGTGACGCAATCAAATCATAGATTTAGGGAGTAACTAGGTTTTTCACATGTTCCTAATCCCCTCTTATTCTCATTAGCACCACATCATGATGTTTACTATTTTTTCTTCGAGATGAGGAGCATGGTCATTACTGTAGCAATTTTCGACTCCTCCATTTCATACGATCCAAAGTTTACCCATTGGCACTTGAGCTCTCGTACTACTATTCCCTCCACCGGCACCTCTTCAATTTTTTTGTGATTTTCCTTGCTATCCACATGTCGACAGTCCACTGCCATATGCATGTGAGACATATGTACTGTCCTTATAGATTGTCGCCCAAGTGCTATTTAATCGAGCGGCGCGCGGAGGCGCTAATTCCCGACCTCTCCAGCAGCGGTTGGAAGATAACATTTGTAAACTTCGTCAGCCACAGCGGCAAAACATCGGCACGGACAGTGGAGCTCACAAATTGTAGGGAAAAAAAGAAAAAAAGAAAAGTATATTTGTGATATTTGTGATATGGATATCTTTGGATGACTTCGTGCCACATGCCTGCTCCGTCTTCCGGAACCCCTAGCCTCTCTGCCATACGTACAAAGGTCCAGGAAGTCTTCACCAAACAACCATGCCTTTGGCAACTGAGAATTGCTGAAGCATTCTAGAAGGGGCCTGAGACGTACTATGTATTGCAGGAACAGGAATGGGCAAGATTAAATTAACCTTTTGGTTACCTTTGCTCTTCCGCCCGAATGGTATCCAAATTGTTCTTACCCCTCTCAATCAGCTGGGTCAGCAGAATGTGGATTCCCTACGAAAAGCTAGCATTCGAAGCATTGCTATCAATGCTGAGACTGCAACTTGGGAAAATTTTGTGTTCAGTTTAATTTGTACAAATGGTTTAGGGTATCTGTCAAGTTTTCAACAATGTGATTGGTTGTTTTCAGGTCAATGTTGGAGTTATTGTATGCATAACCTGTGAGGAGTGTTTGCCCCAATGACTGGATTGCATGGAGAGACTCAACTGACAGAGACTGGACTGTGGCATGGACTGCATCCACAGAAATGGAGATTCCCATTTATGCCAGGGTCTCAATCATGTTCTGGGACATGTGCATGGACTGAAGAAAGAGTCCTGTCCAGCTCTGTGAGCCATGTAACATGAGACTGACCAATTCGATCAGTGCATGCTGCTGCACTTGGCATCATAAAGTTGCTGCTTTTTTGGTACTATCCTGCCTGGTTCCACCACCAACTGTTGCCCCTTCCAACCCTCCTTCTCCTGGGTCCTCCTAATAAGTATTTTCTTCATCACTCTCTATGGGTTCCATGTTTTGATCCCTATATTCATCTAGCACATTCTGCCTATTCCTCACATCAAGCAGGACACCAAGTAGCCTCCAAAACTGAGGTGCATGTTCCTCCATCTGCCCTGTCAATTCATCCACTGAAGACTCTTCTAGCCAACTTAAAAAGGTGTGTGAGACATTGAAATGTGAGCCATTGGCTTGTGCTGATGCTTCACAGATCTCTTGTGTGTATGTTGCCACCATTATCTCACTCACACTGGACAGCCCCAAGTCACTGTTATCATTCTCATTCAAGAAATAGTGAAGGGTGTTGAGGAGTTCTGACCCATGTAACAACAATTCAGCCATGGCATTGTGGTTCTTGTATTACCTGAGTGAGATGAAAGAGGATAAAAAGCTTGAAATGGAGAATCTAGTCTGTTTGAGTGCTTCAAGGACTCTGTCCACACCATCAGCAAACCAACCTTTTTCAATAGCCAAGCACACAGAGCCACAGCTGCACCACAGTGCACTCCAGATTCCCATGGTTGCTACAGCTGCCTACAGCTGATCTAGTGGTGTCCAACAGTCCATCAAAAAATATATCTTGTGTTTTTTTCTTAGGATACAACTACTAGATAATTATCCACCAAAAATGTGTACAAACTATCTACTTATTTATGGTACAGAGGGCAACAAAAGTGTTGCAATGTTGTGTGGGCTTTTGTTGTTTGGTTAATATCTAGAGAACCATGAAGCATAGACTCATGAACCCAGATATCATTAGAAAGCTCTTGGTCAGGGCTTTCCAAAAATATATACATTGCTTATGTAATTTCTACACCATCCAGAGATATTTACAAATTAATGAAGGGTACTTGTTGCAACAGTTTTGTTGCTGACATAGAAAAGTACCAGAATGGTTAATTATATAAGATGTTTAGAAAAGTTTGTTTCAAATCCTACTAGTAATCTGGGGGCTAAGATATAGAAGCCAATAGGGAGTCTCAAAGTTAGGAAATGGTGAGTGAAGTTTATTCAAACAAACCTCTCACCACTTTTGGTGCAGTTCAACCTGCAATGGTACAGTGTGGCAACATGCCTTCCAACCCTACCACCACCACCATCACCACCTGCAATGGCAGCCAGCTCTTGAAAACAGTCAGGTTGAAGCAGCAAAGGCCAAAGCCAACTGTTGCCATCACTCACCCAGATGTCTGGGCTATCCCAGGGCCCTGTATTATCTGTAAAACCATCTGCTTCAGCCATTTGTGTCCAGTGGGAGAAAGGATATAGTCCATGGATGGACCATCTTGTGGAGTGGTGCAAGGCCAATGGATCTACTCACATACACCTGTTCTCTGACTCATCCCAGGATGCAAAAGAAGAAGGCCATGAAAAGGAACAGGCTGGTCAATCAAATGCTATTCTCCTCCTATTGCTTGTCTCTTCCATCTTCCTGCATGACCAGAACCTGCCATTTTTGTGCCCATGGTCCAGTGCTGTCTCAGGTGAGTCCAATTATTTTTACTCAATTATTTTTCTTTCTTGCCTGACCAACTGGTAACCCAGCCTTCACAAGAAATACACCAAGATGGATCAGTGTCTTGGCCAAACTGGCACAGGACAGACATATGATGAGCTTAAGTCAGGCAATGGAACAAAAAATATCATTGGTATGTATGTGTCTTCAGTACATCTTCACTTACTATGCTTTCACCACAAATAACTACCAACAAATTCAATTGTCCAAGAGTTTCTATGGTGGGCTGACCTCCATGGGTGGTGGAGGACCAACACAGCATACAACACAGTATTCTTATCCACCAACAAGGGTAAAAAATTTGATAGTGCTGCACTTGTGCTTTTCACAGGGCATGAACATCCTGCTAATCCTGAACCTGCACACCTGCATGTACCCATGAATCAACTTGGTCCATCTATCCCCATTGTCACTCTGATTACTACTCCAGTTATTTCTCCTGCCCATACACCCCCCCACACCCCCCACACACACTGGCGTCTGATGTTGAAGATGGTGAGATCATTGAGGATGATGGTGATGGGCCCGGGGAGATTGACAACAGTTTACCTAGTCTGCTTGAGAGCCTCACTGTTGAGGAAGCACTCTACAATGACAAACCACACTCACACTTCAGCCTGAAGGACTTGCCCCCCCCTCTCACATATATTATCCTATGCCACATCCTGCTTTGGGTGCAGCCATTGACCTCAGTGATGATGGATCTAAAATTTACAAATTACCCCCATTGTTCCAAGCTCATCCCATGCTCCCCACCCTCCACAGCTGCTGTCCCCTCATGGCTGCTACTCAAGCCAATCATGCCATCAGTACCCACCACTGATGACTCAGATTCCAATGGCCCAACCTTGAAACTCTTCTCCCAGCTCCAGTTTGCCACACCAAGTGACTCTGAGTCAAAGCTCACCTCAACATCCACCCCTGTAACATTGACCACTTCATCTCACAAGTGTCCTGTCATATCCTGTGTTGTGCAAGTCAACTCCACTCCTCTGGAGCCTACTCCAGATCAACTCCACTTTCCCACCTATATGCAAGTCCAATTCTCTGCTTATCACCAAGTCTGCTTTTCTGCTTATCTCTAATACTTCCTGTGCCTTGTTCCTCATCCTTCATACTTTGACAGATGTTTGACATATCTGATAATCCCACCTTCTGATTCATTCCATTCTGACTCACTTTGACTTGTTCTGACTCACCTTGACTCCTCCTGACTTGTTCTGACTTCTCTGACTCATATTCCATCCAACTCCTTTACTCCGGTGCCCTCTGTGTTTACTTGTCACTGTAGTATATAAACCCTTCTTGTATTCTGTATTCTGCAGTTCAAATATCAACTTTGATCACTCCTCTGTCCTGTCCACTTGAGTCCTCTCTCAACACTGGAAGCTAGCCTTCTTGTTGTCACTCTGACCCTCTGTTCTCTGACCTCTCCTCTGACCACTCTGCTGCTCTGAAATACCAGACTGAACTCAGGTAAGGGTGCAACACATAAGTTGAAGCCAACATCCACTGCTACACCTCCAACAACTCCAGACAGCCCAGAGGAACTGGACTTAACATGTCCCCATGAGACCAATGCTGACAAGCTCACTAACCAACTTGCCTCAACATCACAGCAGCTCCTAGAGCAGATGCAGTCTAACTGTGAGGACAAGGCTCACAACAAGTGGGCTTGCCTTGAGCATGAGATCTGTGTATGAAAGGAGAAGATCCAGGATCATGTTTCACAGTGTGAGCAGGACATGAAGATGCTTCAAGAGTCCAATGACCATGAAATCCATGCCCTTCAAATGAAGGTGGAATTGGCTCAGATTGAAAGAGAGAACATGCAGTTGGAGCTGTAGTGTATTGCATTGAGTATGGGTGTGGCTGGTGGTGAGGCTTGAAAATATCTCTTACATTGCCATCCTTGTCTCATGAATGAATGCATAGTGTATAACCAAGTTCTTGTCATTCTTGCTTCATAGTCTGTTATCACTATGGTATACAATTGTTGCTACTCCTAATTCAAGTATTGAAGTAAGTGATTCATGAGAGTGTTTTGGAATCTCTGCCCTGGAGATCCAATGAAGTTACCACCACCACCTTCCCCCCCTCCCCCTCCTCCCCAGTATCATTTACACCTTCTGATTTTTCCTCTAAGTGCTCATACTCTCCTGCGAAGTGATCATGAGATGGTGCCAATCCCAAGTATTCTTCAATCTCCACAATCATGTTGTGAAGGATTAAGCAGCATCAAACTCATGTATTCACATACTGCAAGTCATCAGGAGCTTGGACCTGAACATGCAGCTCCTGCAAGGATTGGAAGTGACCTTTAAGAGATCCATAGAGGTGTTCTGTGCATACATGTACCTTTTTGTATAAATTGATACTGTGCTTTGTAGGGGGAAAGGTGGGGATGACAAACTGTTGACAGGTGCTGGTTAAAAGTCTTTTGGACTCCACTGAGGCTCCCTCCTATTGGCCTTTTGAAGGGAACTACACACCACTTGTGGGAGGCATATGCATAGTCCATGCAAAGCCACTCCTTGTTGCCAAAGAAACTTTCCAATGACTGGGTACACAAAGTATGCTGGAAAGCATTGGAATCATGAAGGCTACCAAGAATGCCAATGGGGTGGTCAACAATTTGTAGGTTGTGAGGAAATATAATAATCTTACAACACAGTGAGTTGTCATGTTATTTCTGAAAAAATCACTTACTTGATTGGAGATAGAGTAGCTTGACTTTCAATCAAAAAATCCCTCCCCATTCCAGCCAGGCTTCTGAAACAGATTGAGGGGGTACTTTCCACACACAAAAAGCCACCCTTCCACTGGGGACATGTCCTGACTTCAATGTATTCCTTGACCTTCCTCTTGTCTGCCTAAATCCAAGGGTTCTCCATGTCAAAGTGAATGACATCATCATAGTGAGCAAGGATGGCCACCATGACTCATTTGTAGCAATTATGGACAGTGCCAATGGACACACCGGCCCATTCAGCAATATCCTGGGATGTGGCAGCATTGTCATAGTGTCCTGCAGCATTGAGAAAAATTGCCAACTAGATTGGGATGGGAAGCGAGGGTTGTTGGATGCATTGTGGAAAATTGGGTGCACAGTGGTTTTGTCAACAATGTGCATGAAAACCTCAGGGCTAACCCTCAATTTATGCTGGAATAGATCAGGGCAATTAACCTTCCACTCATCAAGTAGATAAAGCTGTGGGGCATGGCTAGACCTGAGAAGGTTGTTGAGAACTTGAGTTTTCTCAACTTCATCATATAACACTGCAATGGTGTTTTGGAAGGTTATGATAGCAGGTGTGTTCATAAGGAGATCATTGGAAGACTTGGAATCCAAGTGGGATTGTGGTGCTGAAGAGGAATGGTCTGAAGCCAAGGAGGATGACTCTGAGGATGGATATGAGTCACTACTAAGCAGATGGTAACTCAGAGCCTGTAGACTCTGGGTCAGATGCTTCAGCTTCCCATATGGCAGTGTGAAGTATATGGCAAGACCCAGCTGTTGCCAGGCCTCCCAAAGGACAGCCAGGAATTTCTGACACTCAGAGACATGAGGCATGGGGTTGAGGTGGTGACACCATCAAAGTCATGGTCTTATATACCAGAATTTGTTATATTTTAGGGATTGATGCATCACATCATTGGCACCTTCCTTAAGGGGAATTGATGTGGCATGGGAACCTCCATTAAATTTAGTTGGAGATTAAACATGCATGGTGACATGACTTGAACTTCTTGCTCTAACTTTACTCTACTTTTAACTCTGAGGCTCCCTATTTCCTAGTGACAAGGGACTTGTTGAAATTTTATTTTGGTGTCACATGATTTCCAAATTCATGTGAACCTTTTTTCTCTCCTTCATGCTCTCACTTGCTCTTTCCCACATCCAACATGACAATGGATGCTTGCCCTAGCAAGCTCCTTGTTCTGTGACAGGTGTTCATTTTACTGGTCTTTTGTTCTCCTGCCCTAACTCAAAAATGGACCTACTGCCTCAAATGTGGACCCAATGTGTTGAAAATTGACCCACTCACATTCATAGGAAATGGCCACAGTTCCAGTTCTTGAACTGGCCCATCAACCTCAAAACTGCCCACCCACACCCGAGATAGCTCATTGGTGCCCAAAATGTATCAACCACATGTAGAATGGCACACCCAACATTGAAACAGCTCACACACACTTGAAATGGCTCATCCACACCCAAAATGGCTCACTGGTGCTCAAAATCCATGACCTGACCTTGAAACAGCTCACCCACACTTGAAATGGCTCATCCCAGCCTGCATGTGCATTTTCAGCCACACCTGTGCATTTTCAAATCCCCACCCTTGTGATTTTAACCTCACCTGCACATTTCTGCCATTTCTGTTTCCAGCACACTTGTACATTCTCAACCCATACATATATTTTCACCAGCACTGAGAGTGCAGTGGGCCCAAATGGGGGGGTGAGTTTATTTTCATAAAATTTGACCAGGTCTCATTCTCACATCAGAAATAGCAGCACACCATCAGTAAGTACATCCACTGGTCTTGATGTTGATGTTGACTAGCTGGGTTTGGGGTTTTGGGGCTTTGTATCTTTGCATAATCTATTGCATGCTATCAAGATCTCATTCCTGTTCTTGTTATGATACTGTTCCTGATTATGATGCTTTTATGTACCTCCATTTGAATATCATGTGCTCCTTGGTTCTATTGGACAAACTGGGACTTGTTAGGGACCTGTGTGCCTGGGGGATGGATAACAAGAAGTTGGGTACCTATATATCTTGGAGTGGCTTGAAATGATCTGGACAGTCTGGGACAGAGAAGACAGAGAAAACAGAGAAAACAAGACAGAGCTGACCAGTTTTGTACCTTGCTAGGAGAGCTGGAAGAGCTGGAACTCTGTCCAGTTCAGTCCAGTCCTGGTCAGGTGAGGGTTAGTTTGCTGATGATGGTCTGATAGTTGCATTGTGTTGTGTCATTGGACTTGTTGCCAAGTAGAGGGTAGGCCTCAAAGCTCAGGGAGGAGCCAGGTCTTGAACCATAGGGGACCCAGCATGGGCCTGGGCCCCTTCCTCACAATTGCCTCATTCACAATGCACCTGTGTGTGTCATCAGCTTCATGAACACTGGGAATGACACCAGCAGAGAGCTTGAGTGTGAGCCCCTTTCCCAGTGTTCCCTGGTTGGCCATGTCCATGGCATCCTGGTATTGTCAGCACTCTGGGAACAAGACCTCAGAACTTTGCACTCACCATTGCTTTCTGCCATTTCTTTCTCCACATATCCCATTCCTCAACGAAGCCTTAAGCCTTCCACATCCCTGGGCAGGGTCAGTGCTACCATGTGCAGCTGCAATGCAGCCACTTTGAAGGCCATTTTCTGAGCTGGCTTCTGGGGAACAACAGGCTCAGACTGAGCAAGCAACAGTGAGAGGGTGAATCCAGACATTTCTTGGTGTAGTGATGAGCATGTTAGTTAGTTGGAGTAACAAAAAGAGAGAAGCAATGAGGAAAGAAGGGATTTCATGCTGAAGACCCCAAATGGGTACAAGACAGCCACATGGCTTCTATGCATGTGATCATCTTGTGCCACAGCTTCTATGTGCACAGTCAGCAGCTAAGTCCCCTGCATATGTAGGGAATTGGAGTTTCCTATGACTACAAATGTCCTTCATCTGCACCTCTAATGTCATGCCACATCCTCTCAACATCACCATCCATCCCTCTCACTTTCTGCTCTCACCCCAGCCCACTCCCACACCATCCATGCATATCCATACATTACCCATGCCCATGCATCACAGAACCCATCCTTTATTGTAGGGCTTCAAGTCCATGTCCACCTGGATCCATCCCTGTCCATTCCAACCTGTTGGTAAATCTCAGCCCTGCACCTCCTTTCATCCATGTATGTACTCTCTCCATCCACCAAGGACCTTTACTTGTATTCCATCTGCTATGGACACTTATGCACTATGTTTTTACTTTGCTCGACACTGTCATTGGTATGCCTGGACTATAAAAGTCAAAAGTCTGTACTTAGTCTTTGGAATAGCATCTTTTGTTACCATGCACATGAGGTCCTACACATGTAAGAGCCAGATAAAAACAATACTTCCTAGACTCTATCAATGCATACCAATGCTTTCCAGTCATATTTCCATGACTCATCCATCCATTTACCACAGATTGCACACAGATATTGTTCTACAATGGAGTACAAGTAAGAGTCAAAATGAGATCAGAAAAGTCAGAATGGGATATGTCAGAAGATGGGGTTTATAAACATGTCAAGTGTCAGTCAAAGGTATAAGCATGAATTAATAAGGCACAGAATGGAAGTAGATAGAGATAAATAGAAAAGCAGAGTTGCACTGGAGGAGCAGAAGTGAGTGGAGTTGACCTGTGCAGCATGGGACATGACAGTAAGCCACACTTAACTCTATATCATCTTGAATATCACCAATTGGTTGTGTTCACTAGTGTGCTACTAAGTTACAGTGGTGTTACAACTACTACTCAGGCCACCACACCCCTTACAGTGTTAGCCATACTTGAGGCTCCTACTTCTGTATCATCTTTCCAAGTCCTACTATCACTCTGGAGTCTTCAGGGGTATTTCCATCCTTATCTTGCATTGCTCCTCATTTCACATCCCTTATGTTCCTCAAATTATTCCTGATCTCCTGTCATTCTTAGTGAGCACTTCTCCACCCATGACAGTACATATATCCTTACTTTTTCCTTTGGATTCCTCAGTTGTTCTTTGCCCTCCTTAGGACTGAGGTGAGTTTCCATATTCCTATTTACTACTCCTAGCTAATTCCTAGTAGTCCAGGCGATCCCTGCCCTCCTGTAGTTTTTGTCAGTTCCATTACCATGATACCCTTCATGTTTGTTGTATCACTTTCCTTGAAGGATAATAACCCTTGGGTTGCAATCATAGCAGCTGAGGCTTGTCATATTGCTCATAGTATACAGATGAAACAGCTTATCCTAGAACATGAAATGGAGTTGTATGTAGTGAGAATTGTTGCAGGCCCTTTCATTTTCACATGTAGTACCATTAATAGTGGTATTGTAGAAAGATGTCTGGTGACCTGAGTATCATTGATTGAAGGTGCCACAGAAGACACTGCCTACAGGAGGTCATTCATGTGGCACAGTAAACAAGGTGACTACAGGACCTGGGTCAATCCCTATAAATGTTACACCCAGTTGCCAGACAGAAGTAGACTTAAAAAGGGCCTTAGGTTATCGTGTATGCAAACAGAATGGGGGCAATTTTTGGCTGATGTCAGATCCCAGATGTTGCTGTGGGGTGTGTGTCAGTAGTGATGTTAGATCCTCTATGCAGACATCTTACCAGCTGCTGTCAACCCTCATCAACCCAACAATTGCAACATGAGAAAGGCCACACCTCAGGGTGTCTTAGACATTTGCAATAATATGGTGCCATGTTAATCGATCTATCTCTAACATGGGCCATTATCTTAAGGGATCACCATATTGTACTATTTTCCTACCATACTCATTCCATTGTCGACTGAATGTGCTACTGATGCATCTACAAATTTCCAGTTTACAGGCAGTGCTTCTTCTCATGACATGTTTGATATTTGCTCATACTAGTGTCACAAGCAGAACTGATCAGCACTGGTTATGGTGCCAGTGACCACTCTGAATCCACCAGGCTGCAGCCACCTCAATGGAGTGTTTAACCTCCCATCATGGGTGGTGAGGGTGAAACTCTAATTATGAGCTACATACCTAGTCATGTGTAGACAGGTAAGTACACTAGCAGGTTCAAGAATACAGTATGCTCATGTTTTTGCTTCAAGTCCCTCTGGTCAGTTCTAGCCTTGATCATTGTTGCTACTATTTTGATGTACCATTTAGCACTTCTGTCTACCCTGAGCAACAGTACCTACACTAGGACTTCAAATATCAATATGTGGGCCATTTTTTGGTCCCACATTTTATTGCTACAACCATGAACTACTGACATAAGTATCCCATTACTGGAAACTGACTTCTGCTCATAGACTCGTCAGGTTGTCCTGTGTTAAGAGCATCAGTAAGGAGTCTGTACTTGCCATGGGTGAGAGTGGTTTTACTCCTAGTAGTTGTCATGCCACAGCTTGCTCTCCTCAACCCATGGTACAATATCAGTGTCCTCCAGAGGATATGTGTGCTACCAAATGCTAATACTCCCTACACTATACAAGCCCTTCTTCCTGTGGTAATATTATATATATATATATATATATATATTGCTTTCTCTATCTTTTGATGAGCATTTCATCCATGCTATCCAACCAACTGCCTAACTCATGTTTTCATAGTATACTACACATCCCCCATGCTATTACCTCTCCATCAGCCAACATATCTCCATCAACCAACTTGTTACACAAGGGTTCATATATATCACATCCATCTGGACCAATTCTGCTTCCTCGTGAATTTGCATTGCTCCTGTCAAGGGGGCAGAGGTAATAACATTAGAACTCAATGCCTGCCACCTGCATGTTCTTTGCCCATCAGAAGTATCTTGCCCACCATTCCTCATTGGATTTGTCAATCTGTTCTTCCATCCCACTCCTCTAGTGTCTTGTTGGCATTCTCTGCACCACTTCTGCAACCCATAAGTCCCCCATCTATCATGCCACAGTATATTGATGACTTACCAAACATACTCACTGATGAACCTCTGACACTGGATTCTTCCCTACATTGGTCAATTTGTGTGGTGACCCTCTCCAATCAGAATAGCTGGAGAGCAGGCCCTAGGGTTTTACTTGGTGAAGGTACAGTTTTCCCTGAGTCAACCCCTGTAATGTGGCTAACTGTAAAGTGATTAGTTGTTGCATTTTATACAAACCCTAGCACCTGTGGTGCTAAGCATGAGTGAATTGAGACTGTTGGCAGGGTTGGCTTGCCATCCATGGTCCAACATACACCTGTCCAAGTACCAAAGCTGCAGCATACATGTGGATCCCAGCAACTCATGCATTGCTCTTTACAAAGTACAGTGAGCTCTGGAATCCAGAAACCCAGAACACAGTCATGGAAACCTGGAAGCTCAGAAATCCAGAGTTTCCATGCAGAATCACTCAGAACCATGTGGACCCATGGTTCTCATCCAGACTGTTATCTTATTGTCCTACCAAGTCTGGCTACCACTCCTAATCTTCCAGGGGTATCCCTGTCTTTATCCTACATTGCTTAACTCCCCATTCAATGTCTTTTATGTTCCTAGATTTATTCCTGATCTCCTTTCATTAGCAAGCACTTCTCTGTACATTGCAGTACTGTTAAATCCAGTTCCTCCAGGCTGTCTGGAGTTGTTGGGGGTACAGTAGCAGACTTCAGCTTCAACTTATGTCTTGTACCCTTGTCCAAGTTCTGTCCAGTATTTAGCAGAGAGGTGGAGTAATGGCAGAGTGGAGTAAAAGAATAACAGAGTGATGGCAGAGCAGAGCAGTGAGGGGTCAGAGGGTCAGAGTGACAACAAGAAGACTAGCTTCAGATGTTGATGGAGAACTTAGGAGGACAAGATGAGAGGAGTGATTATAGTTGATATTTGAACTGCAGAATACAGAATACAAGGAGGGTTTATATACTATGGTGACAAGTAAACATGGAGGGCACTGGAGTACCAGAGTGGGACAGAATGCGAGTCAAAGTAATCAGAGAGATAGGGACAAGTCTGAAGGAATCAAGGTGAGTCAGAATGGAATGAATTGAAAGATGGAGTTATTAGATATGTCAAGTTTCTGTCAAAAGTATAAAGGATGAGGAACAAGGCACAGGATGGAAGTATTAAAGGTAAGTGGAAAAGTGGACTTGGGCCGGAGTAGGCTCCAGAGGAGCAGAGTTGACTCATGTGACATGGGATATGACAAGTACATACACATACTTCCTTTTCCCTTTGGATTCCTCAGTTGTTCTTTTCCCTCCCTAGGCAGCAACTGAGGTGAGCTCTCTTATACCTATTTACTACTCCTAGCTAATTCTAGTAGTCCAGACAATTCCTGCCCTCTTATAGTTTTTGTCAAGGCTGATTCCAAATCAGAGGACTCTGACAGTGGAGATGTTCAACTTGAAGTTGTGAATGTCTATATATAACATTTTCTACTTACAATATCCTTGCTGCCACAATGTGCTGTGCTGAGGGATTGCATGCCCTCCAATGTCATATCCAGGTATGCAGATATGTCACTGTGTCCACTGATGTTGTATCTGGGTATGTAGACATATCACTGTGTTCTGTAGCATATGTCTAACCATGCTGACAGAACACCCCCTCAAATTGGACAAACATTAACGCCAAAAATCACTGATTTTGGATATAACATGTATAGGGATTGACCTAGGTCCTGTGACTGCCAACTGGAATTTGGCCCTTATGGAAGCTTTGGTGAATTACCACAGGTTGATTGATGATATTCAGATCATGCAGAAGGTTTCGAGTATTAAGTAAGACTTTCTCAGCTGTAAAACATTAGCTTTACTTTCCTGCAAGTCTATTTGCAGGACATGTATTTATACATTTCTGGCTGAGAAAACCCTCCCTCACCACGTGAGTCGGGGATCCTCGTTGGTCTCCATACACTGGCAGTGCTTGGCTATTTACGATTGCCAACAGCTTTCATGGATCAATGCGGGAGATCTATCATTAGTTGATCAGGAGGCCAGGTGCATGTGCAATAATTCACAGAAATGGACGAAACCTCTCAAGGATCCCACAATGGTAGCGCATCAAGTAGGATCCAGTGCTAAACGGGCCCGAAAAAAGCGCGGCAATCATACATATTGGGGTGACAGGGCCAAGACAGCAACAAACTGTTGCAAAATGTGAGATAGTATGCCTAACCTATTTTAATGACATTCACTGGCGTCCGTTGACCTCCAAGCCAACGGCCATACAGCACACAAGTCATGAGGGGAAGTCTGACTGCGGAAGATCAGAACATCGAGACCGTGGTTGATGTTGTTTCCTTTGCTGCTTCTACCGCTGCTTCTGCGGATCTGACCAGATGGGTTTCCCCGCTTCGGAATTGCTTGCCTACACGAAATAGAGGGACAAGAAACATGTTGCTCATTATGGGTGAAACAACAAAGGGAAAAAGTGAGTATGTGAACTTGCCTGGGCATCAATCTGTTCCTTCATAACTCGCTCTTGGGCAAGACGGGCCGCTCGATTCGCGTCTACTTTCCGTCTGAGATCAGGGGCCAAAGCCTGTGCGTCGTTGTTACCATCAGCTCATGCCTGGGAGCACAGGAATACACTGCCAACAAGAGATGTTCAAAGGGTCCTTCTGGGTCACGGCGATGACCTAGACACGAACGGCACGCATCGATGGAAGGAAGTAGACGAGTCCAAAAAAGGGCATCCACTCACAGCGTACGTCTGTTCTGGACTTGGTACAGTGGCTAAAACAAGCCAGTGAAGTTTGAGCGGGGCAAAATCAGAATGGCATAATAAGTCAGCCGATCAGTGTGCTAAGCTTTGCAAACTGCCTGGAGAGGATAGGTTGACGAACCCCGCATCATGAGATATCCCGTGCCCATCACTAATGTTGCGATTGTGGTTTGTGAACACAATCAATGTCATGCGCAACACGAGACAAGTTCGAACGCCAGGACAAGCGTTGAGCGTTAGTACCACTCCGACAGCAAAACTAAACAGACGCACGACCACCAGCGACCAGTGTCAACCTGAACCATGGGAAGCTCATATGTTCTTCGGTAGGTCAAGTACAAAACCAATGTCCGTTTAATGATGGTAGGAGAGTTATTTACATTACATAAGTTCCAAGCTCAAATCTCCCACACAAATTGTCATGGCATCAAATGTGTAAAAATGTGTGGTAATTATTTAACTAAACTGCCAGACGTTTTACACTATAAGTCTAGCTGTGTGTCAGTGCTCGTTATGCATGCAAAAAGGGTGCGCTAATGGGATTGTGTTCCAGAGCAAAAGGAAGATGGAGATGCAAGAATGAAATGTGTGGTAGGTGCAGGTGTCACCCTTCAGCACGTATACATGTCCCGATGGTGGGCTGTTCAGTGCTCACTTTCTTGCGTTGAGACACAAAACCAAGCATATCAGCACTGCTCCTTCGGCTTGCAGACTCGATGCGTGCGAGTTCCTCTTCCCATGCCTTCACTTCGACTTGGTTCGCTTTCTCTAATAATAGACTCCCCTTCAAGTGTCGGGACCTCTCCCCGAAGATCAGATATCCACCAGAGCTCATACTGGAACTTGAGCCCAGACGTGGCGCTTCAGCCCACTTTTGAAAGGAAAAGCTACGAGAGCTTTTCGGAGGGTTCACTGGACGAGTGGGATGGGCAGTTTCAGGTCGCAGAGGAACCGGTAACCGGTCGCCTTGATTTCGACGGTGTTCGTAGGGTATCGTGTCAAACACCTCCAACCTATCTCGCGGCCCGGCGGAAGTATGCGGTCGCCTCGAAGGTTTAGATTTGTGGCTGCTCCTTCCTGGATAAGGTGATGAAACCGTTGAGACCTTGTGGGCGTGTCCAGGAGATGTGGTGTGGTGGTGTTGCCGCGTGACTGGGGTTGCAATCGCGGCTACTTCGGAGATAGGGACCAGGCGTGGACTACGTGGGGGGGATGGAAGTTGTTCAGTGTGATGCGAGCGCTTCGAGTGCCGGGGCGACTTTGATTTTGGTCGGCCTGAGGATGCGTTTGCCCACTCGGTGTGTCGGGAAAGCGCAAGCTGCCTTTGCGAGTCATTTGTCGATACGATCGTGAGCTCCTTGTCTTCCAGTTCCACGGTTTCCGCACTGCTGGCGGGCGAGGAGACAACCAACTGTAGAAAACTCGGTATGGATACGCATGGGACGGAATCGGACACTCACCTTCACACGAAGGAAGAACTTGACGGTTACCATGCCAGTTTGTACGGTTTCCCCGACTGCCCAACGACTATTGGACTTGGTGTCAGGCCATGAAAACGTGAGATTATGCCGCCAAACTCCGGAAGAGTCTCTAGAGAAACGACCTGACGATTCGGCATGTGCGAAGATGTGGGTAGTCCCCCGATCACTATAGGAAGGTGGTATAGACTCATCAACGGTGTTGGGATGGCGCTGCAAAAGAGGCCGAGAAGAATCACCAGAATACACAGATGATGCGGAGGTAGGGCAATGCAGGTCTTGCGATGACGTTGCTCCAGAGTTGGTGTTGTCAGGACATAATGACGAACTACTATCTTGGGCGTGGTTGGATGACAATGCGATGTATGTGGGTGAATGCGTCGGCAAGTGAGGAGGTCCAGAGAACCTCAGAGGAACCAAGGCCGAGTCATTGGTATGTATTCGACGTTCAACGAGCGCAGACGCGCTGCGAATGGACAAGGAAGGATCAAAAGACTGCACAGTGAGTTGTACAGAGACTATATCAAGGGGACCGATTGGGTTTGGTGGTACGAGTACACAGTAACGCAAAGGTGGGCCACGGAACTTAGTGGTCAGTGAAGTTGAATAAGATGAAGAGGGTGGCGTCAAGGGTGTCGAGGGAGGCAGGCTGGCAGGTGTATCAAACCGTACGAGGGGAAGCTCAAAGTGCTTGACCTGACGACAACCCACACCTAAAATTGGTATATGGGTTAATACTAATGACTGGTCAGGACGGGTCTCGATAGTCACGTAGTGTGGACACTCGCACCTGCCTCGATACGCCAAAATATCCGATATTCTTGAAAGTACAGCGCTGTGCTGGGCGCGGCGACATTCGAAGGGATAGATAAACGGAACGGATATTCACCATCCCCGACGTCAGACCACTCGTGATTGTCGTACTTTTGCCAGAGAGTAGCACAGTGTTCGTACAGAATATTCGTTTGTATTGTTCCCAACCGACCTTGCCGTGATTCGTAGCAGCGGACAGCTATGATGATGTCTTTTGCAAGGATAGTTTTGCCATCCTGCTCGATCTGAGTTCGGACCACTTGACAGAATGCGGTTGAGACAGGCAGAAAGAGGGGAGATGGAGCACTCACTTCCTTCGAATTTGACTGGGGTCAAGCCGAGGTAACCTTGGTAGGGGAAGAAGCGAACACCCTGATTGCCCTTGGGGGAGATGAGGTACAGCTTGACCATGGCTGACGGTGACGAGGAGTGGTAGTTCGCGGTCGAGCACGGTGACGAGGAGGTGAGTGCGACGACCACGACGAGGAGGAAGGGAGGGGATAGCTGGAGAGGGAAAAGAAGCCATTGTGATAAATAACTAAAACCAGAAAAGGGATTGGACGAGAAGCACTGCGTGATGTGACCCGGATGACCCCGTCGCCGTCATTCTCCAGATCTTAGATCGAATCTACTTCTTATGTCACCACGAAGGCATCCAAATTTGGACAGGCTCTCTACCTGTCACACTTCTGTCACATACTCCTGTATTTGGTCCTGTGCGTCACATGTAACTCTCAGTCCGTCGCCACCAGCGTCTTCGAGAGAGCAACCTCGACGTTAGCAGCCACAACTCCTCCCACCTCGCCCCTAACCATGCCACACTCTTCGCCGTATATCCCCTTCCTCCTGGCGGGGATGATCATCACTGTAAGTCTAATTCTCCCTCACCATTTTCACTCATTGTGAGTATAACTTCTCCCAGGGTTCCAGTAACTCTCTTTGGAGTAAATGGCAGGTTAGTGCGCTGTCACAAAAATTCTGGGCGGCCATCATGCTTACTTCCTCTTGCAGGACATGCAATGTGTCGAGAACTGTGATGACCCAGACCCTCAGAATCATGTTTTGTACGAGCAGCCCGTATGGCAGACACTACAGATGTTTCGTTCGTCTTTTCTTCTTTTCTATCCCACCTCCCCCTGACATTCTGCTCTAGTTGGTGAAATGCTTTGTCAGTTTTGCCTGTGTACACGCGTGACTCGAGGATACTCACACTTCGGTTTTCTTCCAGGTTTTCTTCCCGTCCTCTACACGTGGCTAAGGACACGGAGCCAAGCTACCCCCGTGTTTCTTCCTGAGGATTGTGACGAAGATGAGCATTCGCAAATTAAGCCTGCCATAGCTTCCCAGGAGCTACGAGGGTGGAAATTACTACTCTTATGGTTCCCTGCCGCCTGTGATCTCACTGGTACCACGGTCCGTCGCTCCCTCTTTCATTCCTTCCCTTTCTTCCATCGACCGAGTTCATCTACGTCAACAAGTGCTAATGTTTGCGCGTTCTTGTTGGGTGCTTTGCAGCTTATGAATATCGGCCTTCTCTATACACCCGTTTCTATCTACCAGATGACGCGTGGTGCGCTTGTGCTGTTTGTCGGCCTTCTCAGTGTGATCTTCCTGCGTCGCCGTCTTTGGCTATACCAGTTCGTATTGCTCTTTTGTTCCGTTTAAACACCTGACTTTCCCTAGATGGATTTCACTACTCACTGTGATGGCAGGCGTATCACTGGTTGGTTATAGTGGTTCTTTAATCCAAAATACCTTTACGGATGCGATGAACTTGGTGACTGCCCATGTCACGGGTGCAACACCTGAGCCTGTGGATCAGCCCGATGCCGCCAAAGTCCTGATTGGTATGGCTAGCTGTTCTCTTCAGATCTATGATTGGTTAAAGTTCTGATTACCCAGGTGTTTTCATCATTTTGTTTGCACAAGTTTTGTAAGCATTATACACTAATTTCCTCTTCGCTTCCTGAAGGTTCTCTTCTGTAGCACGGCGACACAATTTGTGGTCGAAGAGAAGATCATGACCCGCTGGAGTGTTGCTCCCCTCGTTGCAGTTGGTTTTGAAGGCTTGTTTGGTGCTCTGACGATTCTGGTACTCATGCCATTCTTGGCACAACCATCCATCGCTTCTCGATCTCCTTTCTTCGACTTTCCGAGAGGTTGGCACCAGATGATCGATACTCCGAGTGTTCTTTGGTCCGGAATTGCGATCGCATGCAGCATCTCCTTGTTCAACTACTTTGGTTTAAGTGTCACGAGGCACGTGAGTGCCACAGCCAGAAGCTTGACCGATACCTGCAGGACACTCTCCATCTGGCTAGTCAGTCTTGGATTAGGTTGGGAGAAGCTCATGTTCCCTATATCCCTTCTCCAAGTGCTTGGCTTCTCTTTATTAGTGTAAGTAGCTGACTATTATGGGAAGTGCCAATATGCTAACTACGCCTGTCTTGACTAGTTACGGAACGGTAAGGAATCTTTCTATTAAACCCGGGATGCAACTCACGATACACTCGTATCGTAGTTCATGTTCAACAACTTGGTCAATCCACCTTCTTTCCTCCGTCCATCTCCGTCCCCCACCGCCATGGATGCTGTTGACGCAGAAGAAGCGGAAGAAGCGGAAGCCCTTCTCGCCTCCTCGCGGCTGGATGAATCTGCAACGTTACCTGCTGACCTTGGACAAAGTGGTTATGACGTTCTGCCAGCATATGAACACGTCAAAGCGAGTGCCGTTTAAAGAACGAGTGATAATCACCATTAGGTCTCTACTGATACTTTGTACATTTTTCATGCTGGATGTTGTCGTGATTTTGATCCAATCTACTGCGTTGGGTGACAAACTCGGATATGCGATGTGGTTGATCGACTGCTCCGTGCAAAGGGTTACCATCGGTGATGGTGATTATGGTACATGTCTGATATTGTTGTTCACCCAGCCGCTCTGTGAGTGGGTACAATTACAATTATCCACCGTCTACACAACACGATAATTTCCAAGCCGATCTAACCACACCACTTGGCATGAATCGACCATGTCTTTATGCCATGAAACACTTCGGGCTGCATAGAAAATAATAATATACCTTGCTGGGTACCACCAAGGGCCTTAGGTAGTGTTCTCTTTTTTTCTCTTTCTTTCCGAGCTGATCTCTCGAAGACTTCCTGTGCTACATGCTGGAGAATGCATTCTACAGATCCTATCTACATACACCGTAAACTTGGCGTAGCACTGAGGAATCAAGTGCTGGATTAATCCCCGCTTCACACGACCTGTCACGTAGGTGGGTAGCTCGTTGGCTGGTTGAATGGCTGCTCCTGATGAAGATATCGCTGGCATAGGCGGAAAAACTCGGTTCTCGTGTGATGGCAGCATCGAAGATTCAGAGTTCCTTTTGGGAGACGCGCCACGTTATGGGTCGGGAAATGTAGAGCTCGCCAAAGACAGTCTGCAGCTTCTGGAATGTGAATATGTTCTGGAATGTGCGGTGAAATGAAACACCCGATGGTGAACTATAGTACTAGGAGCACTCTAGTATACCCATCCGGGAAGCGCGGAAGCGCAAGTAAGACAAAACGAGTTTTCCAGATACAGAGAGGCTTCCTTCCTACACATGCTCGCCGGGAGGGCATGTGCGCTGTTACAACTTAATCCCTCAGCGTATGTAGGTATTCACTTCTAGGATCTAAGCTCCCGACGTTTGTCGATGATCCCAACCAATATTTATTGTGATCAGTCGAGTCCTTTGGTCCTAGTGGTCGTGTCTGGCCCCACCTCGAAATCCGACGCCGAATATCAATCGAGAACGTGTTAGCATTAATGATCGATCAAGCATGGAATCCATTCGACTCGAGTTATCCCCAGTGATAATCATAATGTGATATCCCATCTATGCACAGGCTATGGCGATATACCACGATTTCCATTAAGTGGTCACCCGCAAGTGACAGCAAGCATACATAAGCCTCATGCAGCGAAACAGCCTTGTTTTGATACGGACCTAGGGCCCTAAAACAATTTGGTGAGAGGCGTGAGCTAAAAAGAGGGTTCACTTACGCAGTCCTTCCTCTTCTAATCGTATCCACAACACTGACGGCAGATCCCTATCCCATTACTACGTCGACTCGTCGTCACTATCGCTCTCTCCACGGGACACGAGCCGGGTGGCTTCTTCCAGTCGCTCAAGATCCCAACCAATCGCAGATTTGGGTACCGCCAGTGAGGCCAGTTGCTTCGCTACTTCTTCAAGTACAGTATCACTGGTGAACTTACTGATCAGGAGTGGGGCTTTCAACTCTATCGATGCAAACCTTGCGCAAGTCTGGATCCAGACGCAAAAATCCTCCAACCAAATCTTGCTGTACACGTAGTAGGCTTCGTGGCGGTCCAAGATACGCCTCATTTCCAACAAGCATCTTGCTATCATCCTTTTACCTCCCATCATGGCAGCAGCAATGTCTTTTTGGCACTCCTCGGCGAGCTGGAATGAGCGGTACAAAGGGAAAGCAAGGCTGCGTCGATAAGATGTTGTCAAGGCCGAAATCACTTCTGCGTCAGAGAATCTAAGTTCCGGAGCGCTTTTAACGTCCGGCACTATGGCCATGTAAGGGGGTGGGTCGAGTGCCGAAAACGCCGGCACGAGCGTACAAATCGTCCACGCGCTCTCTGGTGTCGGGTCGTGAAGGGTTGTTCGTTTATCGTAGGCGTGCGCAAAGAGAAGGGTGATTAGGGTCAGATATAGTGTTCGCTCTTGGACCTTGTCCATTATATCTGATGTATTGAGATCAGCACTCCTAGACATCGATGCATAAAAGCACCACATACACTCCTTGCGCGGCAGACGGAGCATCTCCATATTCTCCTGTTCGGTGTACACGGTGTCCGAGGCGTCCGCAAGTGCAGGGTCTTCCCAGCCAACGAGCTCTTGGATATATTCATCGTCAGCATAATCTGCCCTGTACAAGTATAGGTTTAAGTGAGGTCCGGGTAATGTATATGAACGAACATGTAGTGTTCTTCGTCCCACTTTGCGTTTTCGTGGGCTATCCGCATGTTTCGTCTGTCATCAACTTGGCAACCCTCAACATCGTGGCCCAATTCATTGACCTCGTTCTCTGTATGAGCGACGTGCATGAAATATCCCGTGTACTTGTCAAGAAAGCCATAGTATCTTTTAGATGTTGTATGAAACTCCGCTGAGTCAGCTGGAACTGATTGAGTCAACTGCCAATCGTTTTCTGCGGCTGAAACCCGGGTGGTGGTCAGCTTGCGCTGACAGAACTCTCGCCTGTATGGTACCACCTTTCAAAAATTCGTCTTCTTCTTCTAGAGCTAACTGGCCAGTTCCCTGGGATATTTTGTCGATGTCGTCTTTTCCTGAGGCTCGAGATTCGAGAACCTCGATCGACGGCGCAGGAAGAGGCTGAGACGGGCGAGGAGCCAGTAACTTCGTCAGTAGATCCAGATCAGCAAAATGCTGTCCTTTTACTTCCTTGGTCAGGGCGATAGTCAGGTAGCCGGTACTTGGATCATATCGAGCGGAGGAAGCCTCGTCTTCGACCACAGCATGTGGAAAGTTCAGACGGAGGAAATAAGGGTTGAGGTGTACGGTCAACAAAGTGTTGTCGACATTGATTTCAGCATCAGAAGCCTGGATGGGAAAGATAGTTTCGAAGGCACCACGAACTCACTAGGGTCGACGACTTACACGGACTGACGGGCAGTACAAGGATGCGACCACGGTGTCGTCGGTTTGGCTGCACGAGAACTTTGGTGTGATCATCTCTAAAAATATGTTAGGCCAATCAGGACAAGGAGCCCATAATATCAAACGATGGTTAGAACACTGACCGTCCTGAGGCGTTTCAGTACGTGTCAACTCGTTGTGACGTTGTGAGGCTCGTGAAGCATGGACAGGTCACAGTGCTGGCCTGATCTCCAGAAGCGCGGGGGAAATTAACAAGTGCTTTGATGTATTCTAGGTCGAAGCTCGTACGAGAGAGGAACGACTGCCTTCCTCTCTCTTAGGTCTGGTTTTGGGAGGACTAGGCAGATCAATCGCTCACGGCTACTAACATAAGTTTGGCCTCCCTGATTTCAGCTGGCTATAACTTAGGAAACCAACGAGCCTCACGTGATCGATGTAATGATGACCTTCGCAAAATTAATTGAAAACGAACAACCAAGATTCCTAGTAATCCACGCTGGTACCATATTCATTTGTAGTAACGAAATGTACAAGCAGTATGAAAACAACGAGGCATGAAGATGTGAGTTAGTTAATGGCATTGAAAGACGAAAATGCGAAAATGAATTATTGATGGACTTCACTGGGACTTCGCACATTTAACATTGAACCATCATGATGCATGAGCCAGGAATTCATTTCCCATAGTGTTGTTGGCAGGCAATTGCCAGGTGAGCATGGCAGAACTACATATGGTGGGTGGGCAGCTTCAAGCATATTGCATATCATAGCAGTGAAATTTTGTAGTGAGCTGAGCTCTTGGATGGCTGCCAGACTTCTTGCTTGAGGTTACCTATGGTAGGTTCTGTTCCATTGTCCACTGCACATAGCAGATGGGAAGCCCCTTCTGGATTGTCTCTGGTGCATGATGGATGACTTGATGGACAGATGGGCAGAAAAAGTGAAGGTGGTCTTCACATCTTTGATAGTAGAGTTCTTGAAACTTGTGGTGCCAGGAACAAAGAACATCAGCAAACTAACCCTTGCCCTGTCCAGGCCAGACAGATCTGGCAGGACTGGCACAGCAAGGTACCTAACTGGCAAGAGCTGGACAGAAGATGTGAAAATAATCCTGCCTATGAACTTGACCTAAAGTTTTTACCAGACACTTCTACTGCTAAACAGGTGGCTTTGGTGTGTTCACTTTGTACATTTTACTCACCATTGTTACATGGCATGCAAAAACTTAGGACAGGATTAGGGTTGGTTTGCTGATGAAGGTTGTGGACCTCATGTATTTCCTCTTCCATAATGCTATGCTGACACATGATTTGGAAGCCTCACATGAGTTTGCAGTAGTTAATCTAGTACAGCTCTGGGGGAATTCTATAGAGTAGGGCAGGGCCAAGGCTGAAGGTGTTACAATACAATTTTACCCCCTATCCTTTTCTTTCTTTCCACAATGTCCATTATGTTCTTCACACTGGCATAACCCAGTTTCCTTTTTTGGTATCCTTTTCTTCAAGTCTACTCAGCTTATTGATTGAAGGCTGCACCTTCTATTACCTTCTATGGCATTCCTACCAATAGAAATAGTCTCTCAACCTGGTCTGTGCACAACCACAGATACTATATATACCAGTAGGATTACTGTGTTGTACTTTAGCTTATTCTATGCAATCTATCAAGACTTGCTAGACACTTCTGCTCCTGAGGGCTCAATCCACCTCTGACGATTGCTATTTCTTTTGCAACTCTATTAAGACTCATCTCTAACAGAGATTGTGGTCTAAACAAGGATTATTTCTTTGGTTGAGCACATTGGTGTCACCCCACATAACAGAAGGTGTATAGTTGGAACTCCCATGTCTTGTAGTTCATGTTGATATTTTCCACAATTTTACAATGTTTTGTGTCAAATGATCCTTGTATATGCTGGCCAGCATTATGAACAGCCTCCCTGTGAGATTTCCACAGATAGCACATGCTGTGTGAGTTGTCCATTGAATGTAAATAAATTGGTGTCAGTAGTTACTGATCTTTCATATTGTCATCATTGAGGATGGCCCATTGCCATGTAGTGACATCATCCATTTTTGCACAATTGATTGAGTCACACCATAACAGAATCAAGAGGTTGCTCAGTTCCCTGCCAGATGCATGATATATGTGGTCTTGCACAGGGGGAAACTGAGAGAATGAGCTGGGCTGAGGCTGAGGATCAATGCATCAGCAAACTAACCCTTGTCCTGACAGAGGTGTACAGATATGCACTGACAAACAGGGGCAACAGAACTCAACAATTACCATCTAACCTTGACCCTAAAAGGTTATGAGGATTAGAATAGGGTTAGATTAGTTTCAGATTAAATTTTTGTGACCATAGATGCAAATATGATTGTGTGGTGTGCAAAAAGATTTCATGAGGACAAGGGTCAGTTTGCTGATGTGGGGCTTTGGTGATACTTGTTTCCATCCTCTGTATTTCATACTGACATTGGTTTGAGGCAGACATGAGATGGAAAAGGTTTGGAGCATACTCTGGAGAACTGGCAGGGGGGGGGGGGCTCTGAGGACATTGATGTCACTGTGATCACTTCCCACGGGTGTGATCCTGTTTCTTGAGAAGGGCAGGGTAAATGTGAGACTGTTGTGTTTTTCACTGGCCTCAGATGTCACAATACAGATGGCAACTGTTTTTACCACAATGGCCAATGAGGCCATTGACAAAAACTAAAAGAGGGCAGTGATTGCCCAGACTACTAGGTATTAGCTAGGAGTAGTAGATAGGTACATAGTAAACTCACCTCAGCCATTGCTTAAGGAGGGCAAAGAACAACTGAGGAATCCAAAGTAAAAAAGTGAGTATATATATGTAGTGGAATGGGTGGAAACATGCTTGCTAATGATGACAGGGGATTAGGAACAGGAACATGAAAGGAGATGGAGTTAAGCAGTGTAAGATAATGATGGAATGCCCCTGGAGTCTTGGGAGTAGTGATAAGGAAAGGATGATAGGGTAGGATGACAGTCCATGAAAATTCTGGATGGACCCCAAGTGACTCTGGACAGATTCTGAGTGGACTCTGAGACTGTTAAGTCCAGTTCCTCCGGGCTATCTAGAGTTGTCAGAGGTGCAGCAGTGGATGTTGGCTTCAACTTATGTGTTGTGCCCTTGCCTGAGTTCAGTCCAGTATTTTGGAGCAGTGGAGTTGTGGCAGAGTGGAGTGGAGTGGTCAGAGGAGAAGTCAGAGAACGGAGGGTCAGAGTGACAATAAGAAGGCTGGAAGTACTTAAGTGGACAGAACAGAGGAGTGATCAAACTCAATATTTTAACTTCAGAATACAGAATACAAGGAGGGTTTATATACTATGGTGACAAGTAAACACAGAGGACACCAGAGTACCAGAGTGGAATGGGATGTGGGTTGAAGTCACCAGAAAGATAGGGATGAGTCAGGAGGAGTCAAAGTGAGTCAGGATGGAATGAATCAGAAGGTGGAATCATTAGATATGTCAAACATCTGTCAAAGTATGAAGGATGAGGAACAAGGTACAAAAAGAGATAAGTGGAAAAGTGGACTTGGTGATAAGCAGAAAGGTGGAGTAGGCTCTGGAGTGGAGTTGACTGATGTGACACAGTATATGATAGTGACTCTGAGACTCCAAGTGGTTCCACATAGCAGCAGAGCAGAGCCATGACCTCTGGGTTTCTGAGATTCTGGAGTTGGCATTCCAGTCCCAGAGTTCACTATACTTTGTCAGCCATTTCAATAAATGAGTGCAGGGACATCAGCAGTTGGGAAGAGGAAGTGAATGTCAGATTGGAAAACTTCATTTTGAGATGCATCCCAGACCTTGAGACCCTTCTTCTGAAGTGCAGTGAAGTGATGTATGACAAAGTACAGTGAACTCCAGAACTGGAACACCAATTCCAGAATCTTGGAAACCTGGAGATTGTAACTCTGCTCTGCCACCAAGTGGAACCACTCAGAGTCTTGGTGTCTGCTCAGAATCCATCTGGAACTTGTATAGACTGTCATACTACTTTATCATCCTCTTTTTATCATTACTCCCGAGCCTCCAGGAGCATTCCATCATTATCTTACATCACTTGACCCAATCTCCTTTCTTCTTGTTCCTACTCCCCTGTTATCATTAGTGAGTGCTTCTCTGTCTACTCCACTACATGTATATATACTTGCTTCTTACTTCAGATTCCTCAGTTGTTCTTTGCCCCTCTTAGGCAGTGGCTGAGGTGAGTTTTGTCTATATCTATTCACTGCCCATTTCTAATCCTTAGTAGTCTGGGCAATCACTGCACTATCATAGTTTTTGTCAAAGCCAACACAAGAATCCGGGCACATGTCATGCCAGATCAGGTCAATCCCTGTGTATGAAGTAATAAGATTCTCAACTACTTTGATTGAGAGCAACTCATTGTCTACTCTGTCAGGTGCCAGATAGCTTTGCCAGGTTGAGTGGATGACATGTTCATAAGCCTCTTGTGATCCATGCTCAAGTGCCAGGTAGGTTGCAATACTGTGGTGGATACCTGGACTATCAATTGAAGAGGGCCTTGGGGGGGATTCCAGATCATCCCAAGCATATTGTCATCCATTTGCGAAATCAGGTCCTCTAGCACAGCATTCTTGACTAAAAGGACATAGTCCATTGTCTCCCAAAGCTTTGATAAGACCATGGCTTGTGCAAGTGTTTCAAGATCAAATGGAGGTGGCCACCTTCAGTTATACATATAGAATGTAACTGTACTACACTGGAGGCTATGGGTTCAATCCCTGTCTAGTCCAATTTTCTGGCAAATTTTGTCAGAAAAAAGTCAAGAGGTTGATAGGATGATGAGGAAGGTCAGGAGGCCAAAGAAAAGCATAGAGACATGCCAATTGAGGGGGAGAGAGGTCAATTGGTAGTGAAAGTACAAGCAATGACAAACATGATCAGTACACCTCAAAGGATGAAGACCACTTACCTAGACCATCTTCACAACCACCTCCACCACCATCTCCCAACTACCCCAAATACCTATGACACAATAACAATACAGCCAAGTTGATTGAATCAAATGCACAGAGGCATGCAGATGCTGTGCATGACCCAGGCAGTAAAATGAGGGCACTAGGGTGCAAACCTTTGGATGTATGGCTTGAGGGAGTGCAATAGGGTGCCAAGCCACCATGTTGAAGACACCAAGATGACTTGCACCTGTGGGCACAATGGACAGCAACAGGTGTCACCACAGCAAGCCAACAAGAGCCCCTTGGCGAGGAGGAAGGGGTACAAGGGAGAAACGGTGAGGTTCCTGACAGAGTACAGTGAACTCCAGAATCTCAGAAACCTGGAGATCATGACTTTACTCTGCCCCTATGCAGAACTGCTCAGAGTTTTGGAGTCTCAAAATCCACCCAGAGTCATTTGGGGTCCATCTGGAATTTGTGCAGACTGTTGTCCTATTATATCATCCTTTCCTTATCATTACTCCCAAGACTCCAGGGGCATTCCATCATTGTCTTACATCACTTAACTCCATCTCCTTTCATGTTCCTGTTCCTAATCCCCTGTCATTATTAGTGAGTGCTTCTCTGCCTATTGCACTACATATATATACTCACTTTTTACTTCATATTCCTCAGTTGTTCTTTACCCTCCTTAGGCAGTGGATGAGGTGGATTTACTTTATACCTATTTACTACTCCTAGCTAATCCCTAGTAGTCTGGGCAATCACTACCCTCTTATAGTTTTTGTCAGTTCCAGACTGTCAAGACAAAGGAATTGAGTTGAGTCAACAAGCCAGGGGACAAAGTGAACAAGGGAGAGAAGTCAAGGGTGGGGAAAGGTGCTAGAGCAAGGGTGAGGACAGCCAACAAGATGGCAGAACAAACAACATGGATGGCTCCTCAATGCTGCACACCCTGACTATGACATCCAGCTTACAAATATGTTTGAGAAGGTGTCACCACACCCATGCCCACTGTAGTTAAATGTATGTTTTTGGTTGTGATTTTATACCTAGAATATATATTTTTATTACAAAAACATCATGGAGTAACCATTCCACAGTGAAATAAACCCTCTGGAAATGCTCTGGGGAGCCTCCCAAGAAGGCTCTGAGCTGCTGTACAGTTGTGTTGTGGTTCTGAGGTCCTGAGGAGCCTGAGGCTTCAGGTGAAGGTTGCAGGGATATTGCCCAGCAACCCACTGACAGCACCAAAGATTCTTGATGGAGGGTGCCCAGACACCTGTTAAACCCAATTCAGGAATAGGTGGGAACCATCCTCAGAGAGGACACCTCTAAGGTAGGTTTTGCTCCACCAAAGGACCTCCATAAGGGCCATGGAAAGAGCAGAAAAGTGCTGCAAGGGTGTACCATACAATCATGTTTGCATCTATGGTCACAAAAACTTAATCTGAAGCTAATCTAACCCTATTCTGATCCTCACAATTTTTTAGGGTCAAGGTTAGATGGTAATTATTGAGTTATGTTGCCCCTATTTGTCGGTGCAGATCTGTACACCTCTGTCAGGACAAGGGTTAGTTTGCTGATGTGGTAGTTGTCATATCACAAGGTAGCAGTGTGTTGTTTGGGTAAAATGCAAGTCATACATTGCCTTGCAGTGAAAGACTGTCAGTCAATGCATCACACATGCAATGGAATGCATGAATGTGCCACAATCTGACTCATCTAAGTGATCACTCATATCAGACTTTCATATCTTATCATAATTTTTTTTTTTTTTTGCAAATTGAGATCTTATGACATCTGGTCCCACACAGACTGAACCAATTCTCACTGGGCATGGAGCAGCAAGTCACAAAGACAACACGAATTGTCACATTTGTCAATGGATCACACTTTTGGGGTGGCAGCTGAAGGAGGAAGCCGGGAAACAGAATGTTACATGGATGTCTATTAATTATTGAACTCACCGTTATTTGTGTTCGACCCGATGGCAATCACAACCTTTACCCCGTCGGGCCTGATGTCATAAACATCGTGATACGTGATGAAGCATTCTGACCTGCATTGGACTAGTTGATAACCCTTGGTCGGCACCATTGGCCATTGCGAGACCCGTGAAGCGTCACTTGCGTCATGCATGTGAGTCATGGAGCTGTGCTTGCCGCTGACAAACGCGTTGCTGTCACAACGGAGAGCAGTCCGGGCCTTCCCGGAACCCTCCTGCGGTAAAATTTCTCAGATAAAGTCAATAAAGTGACTTGACTATTCGCTGACTTGCGGCAGAGTCGGCATACCTTAACATCCACAGTGTCACACTTCCGTCACATCATGTGAGGTTCGTTGGTTAGATATAAACGGAACATCACATTAGTTATAATACTTCTTGCATACCTGATCCCTTCACCATCCCCAAATATAACGTCAATGGACCCGCAGGTGATTTTTATCGGGCACCTCATTGAAGATCACCTTTGATTGCATGTCTCGTTTTTATAGCAACTAAGCGCATACCCCCCCCTCGCAACGGTGGAACAGCTTATCATCCGCGAGAAACGGGGAAACTGCGTGCCGATCTTTATCCAGCTCCCTGCAGACCTCATCACGCCATGTATGGCGTACCTCCGTATCGCGAAAGACTCCAAATACAGCTTTCTCCTGGAATCTGTGATCGCCGGAGAAAACATCGCTAGATATAGCTTCGTGGGCGCAGGTAACTCGCGCACCTTAGATTGGGCGCAAAGGGGGACTCAGACTTCCGCAGATCCAATAAAGGTCATCAAAACAGGACCAAGCGAGGAGATCACAGGGGACCCTATGGTCGCTCTCCAAAGAGAGCTCTCAGCGTACCAATACATCAAGGTGCCAGAGATCCCGACCTTTACTGGCGGAGCCATCGGTTATGTCTCGTACGACTGTGTGCAATATTTCGAGCCCAAAACTGCACGGCAACTGCAGGATCCCCTTGGAGTCCCAGATTCTGTCTTTATGCTCGCAGACACGCTGCTCGTCTACGACCATCTTTTCCAAACCATCAAGATCGTCTCCCACGTCTTTTATCCGAGGGATGCCGGGATGGCGAACTTGTCATTCGTATACAAAACCGCGCAATCCAAAGTGCGACGGCTTGCCAAAGCTCTTCTAGCACCGGCAACTCCGGAGGTCCCCCAACCTCCCATCCGACTGGGAAATGAGGCTGTCTCGAACGTCGGTAAAGAAGGCTACGAAGGGTTTGTGACCCGCCTTAAGGAACACATCGTTGCTGGTGACATTATTCAGGCCGTTCCATCACAAAGACTTGCACGTCCAACAAATCTTCATCCTTTCAATGCGTACCGGCATTTACGACAGGTCAACCCGAGTCCCTACATGTTTTATCTGGACTGCGGAGAGCTGCAGATCGTCGGTGCCAGCCCTGAAACATTGTGTAAAGTAGAAGCCAACAAGGTGTATAACCATGCTATAGCAGGTACAACAAAGAGAGGCAAAAACCCGGATGGTTTGTTCCCTTCATCGTCACTCGGCCACATTCTAATCCTGTCATGACGCAGAGGACAGACTGCTCGCAGAGCAATTAACTGCATCGGAAAAAGACCGAGCAGAACATATCATGCTTGTTGATCTTGCACGAAATGACGTCAATCGGGTGTGCAAGCCAGAGACAGTTAAGGTCGACCACCTCATGCAGATTCAAAAGTTCAGCCACGTTATTCATCTGACATCACAAGTATCCGGAACACTACGAGATGGCCTGACGAGGTAAGTAGGGGATGATTTGTGCTATGCTTGGTGGAATGTGACAACATTTTTTGGGTCAAATCACTGCAGATTCGACGCCTTCCGCTCCATTTTCCCGGCTGGCACAGTTTCTGGAGCACCCAAGATCAAGGCGATTGAGATTATCTCGAATTTAGAACAAGAAAAGCGCGGTGTGTATGCCGGAAGTGTTGGACGATTTGACTTTGCGGATGATACAATGGACACGTGTATCGCTATCCGGACGATGACGTTTAAAGATGGTACTGCGTATCTCCAAGCTGGTGGTGGAATCGTGTTCGATAGTGTCGAGGAAGAGGAGTATATTGAAACCATCAACAAGCTTGGTGGAAATGTAAGGGCGTTGGCCGAAGCCGAAAGTAGGTCTCCCGTCTTCCCGGCTGTCCTGCACGCTGAACGATCGTACAGAGTACTGGTTCGATGTGCAAGTAGGACAGGCAAAGTCTGGATAGATAGGATAGATAGCATATATTGTAACCATAATTCATGCTGCCTGGCCCGCCAGCCGCTCCAAAATCACCTTTCTGTCTGCCCTACGCCTCAGGTCTTTCTCCCCATCCTTCCGCGCAAGGACACCTTCTCTCCCAGCCATACTGAGGACACCAGATATTAACTGGGCCGTGCGTGGACTTTCGTCGTTGGCTGGAATGGGGTACATGACCACACGAGGATCCACGTTGGAATCCACGATGCCGATCGTCGGAACATGCTGTATAGCACACTCGCGTATAGCGTTCATGTTAGCGATAGGGTTGAGGAAAATGACGAGGTCGGGGGTAATGCGAACATTCTGTCCCTCGATTTGGAACAACTGGTTTCTGTTTGTGAGGGTTCCAGGCAACCATCTCTCTCCAATGTGATAACCCTGCTCGTCAAGCCTTCCTGCCGCTTTCCGAATAATTTCTCGGAGATCGGGGCGGGTGCCGACGAAAATTACGGTGCCCCCGCGCTGGGCTATTGCTCTGACGACATTGGCTGCTCGTCGCAAAAGTGGCAGAGTCTGGTCCAAGTCAATGATGGTGAGGCCAGCACGAACTCCATAGGCATATGGTAGGAAGTTTGGGTTCATAAGTGATTTTGTGTGACCGAAATGAGCGCCAGAGGCAATGAGTGCGGATTGAGTAGCTTGTGAAGGACAAATTGCGCGGGTATACGCATGATGAGGCTGGAAGGTATTGTTCCGAGTCCGAGTTGAGCCATACTCGTTGAACAAGTCGTCTGCAGCCAAAGGTGAATTCTATCACAGCCTGACGAAAGAAAGAAACACGCTCACAAAGTAGTTTGAACCGGGCTCGGTTTTCCTGCATCAATCGCCAGTCATCCTGAGAGTGCAAGGTCATTTCACTACCGGGGGCAGTGTACATTGTCCTAACGGCGGACGGGTATCTGTATGGTTGTCTGCGGAGACATTTTGTCACCGTGAACCACGGTCTCAACATCTGGCTTGCCATCGTCACTGACCCAAGTCAAGCGTGCAGACCAGTGGCAGTGCAAAATTCATGACAGAAAATTTGGGGCATGCTGATGCTTACTTCAGCAATCCATCGATTTTTTTCATTTGCTCTTCCTGCCCTTCACCACAACACCTGCCTATCTCTTTCCTTCCCCATAAAACCAAAAAAAATGGAAGACGACGCTTTCGATGGCGCTGTTGGCATTGATCTCGGCACCACCTACTCGTAGGCGTCGTGTTAGCTCAATACCTTGCACGTTCTCACCTTCATATCCTCTAGATGCGTTGGTGTCTGGCAAAATGACCGTGTCGAAATCATTGCCAACGATCGTAAGCAACCCACTCCAACATATGAGTTCACTCGACCATCTAAACCTTCGTATACAGAGGGTAATCGGACAACACCATCATATGTCGCCTTCTCATCGGAGGAGCGTCTGATTGGTGATGCTGCCAAGAACCAAGCTGCTATGAACCCACGCAACACCGTCTTCGATGCCAAGCGTCTCATTGGCCGTCGTTACGAGTGAGTCACACGTTGACGTGAATGTCGTAGAGTTTTCTTGATTCAACCAACTTCCAGTGATCCTGATGTCAAGAAGGTAAAACAGTTAGCTGTGGTGTATGCATGCACATTTATCGATTAATTTCCAGGATATGGTTCACTGGCCGTTCGAAGTCGTTGAAAAAGAGGGTTCCCCTTTGATTAAAGTTAACTATTTGGGGGAGGAGAAGACCTTTACCCCCCAGGAGATCTCCTCGATGGTCCTCACCAAAATGAAGGAGATCTCGGAAGCCAAACTCGGTAAGACCGTCAGAAAAGCCGTTGTCACGTGAGTAAATTCTAATCTACGACTGTCGTGGTGCTAAAAACATGTCTAGGGTGCCAGCCTACTTTAATGACTCGCAGCGTCTGGCCACCAAGGATGCTGGTGCCATCGCTGGTCTCGACGTCCTTCGTATCATTAATGAGCCCACTGCAGCTGCCATCGCCTATGGTCTTGACCGTCAATCAAAAATTGAGAAGAACGTACTAATTTTTGACCTTGGTGGAGGAACTTTCGATGTATCTCTTCTCAACATTAGTGGTGGTGTTTTTGCTGTCAAGGCCACCGCTGGCGACACTCACTTGGGTGGTGAAGACTTCGATAACGCACTCCTGGAACACTTCAAGAACGACTTCAAGCGTAAGACCAAGCATGACATCTCTGAGGACCCCCGTGCTCTCAGACGGCTGAGAAGTGCTTGCGAGCGTGCCAAGCGCACCTTGTCTAGCGTCACCCAAACAACTGTCGAAGTAGATTCGCTCTATCAGGTAAGCGCTGGAGTAATCTTACTATTACTACTATCTCATGTCGTGTTGTATAGGGTGAGGACTTCTCTGCTAACATTACCCGTGCCCGTTTCGAGGAGATCAATGCTGCAATGTTCAAGTCGACTCTTGAGCCTGTCGAGAAAGTATTGAAGGATGCGAAGATTCCTCGTGAGAAGGTTGACGACATCGTCCTTGTTGGTGGTTCGACTCGTATTCCCAAAATCCAGTCCCTTGTATCCGAGTACTTCGGTGGTCGTCAATTGAACAAGTCGATCAACCCTGACGAGGCCGTTGCCTACGGGGCCGCCGTTCAGGCTGCCGTCCTCACTGGCCAGACGTCGGAGAAGACCGCCGATCTCCTTCTTCTTGATGTCGCCCCTCTGTCTCTCGGTGTCGCCATGCAGGGTGACGTTTTCGGAGTCGTCGTTCCCCGGAATACACCTATCCCCACGAACAAGTCACGAACCTTCACCACAGTAGAGGACAACCAGACCACCGTCACCTTCCCTGTGTAAGCCTACGATGAACATACCGCTGTAACATGATTCTAATGTTCCTCTATCTTAGTTACGAGGGTGAGCGCACTCAGTGCCGTGACAACCGCCTGCTCGGTGAATTCGAGCTTACTGGAATTCCTCCTATGCCCCGTGGTCAGGCTGAGCTGGTCACCACCTTCGAGGTAGATGCCAATGGTCTCTTGAAAGTCTCAGCTCAGGACCGTGCGTCGGGTCGCAAGGCATCGATCAGTAAGTCCACGACTGATTTCAAAGTACCGCGTGTGTTCAACATGTCTTTCTAGGCATCACCAACTCCGTTGGCCGTCTCTCCACTGCCGAAATTGATCAGATGATCAAGGATGCCGAGCAGTACAAGCAAGCTGACAAGGAATTCTCTTCACGCCATGAAGCCAAGTCTGACCTCGAGGCTTACATCCACCAAGTCGAGGGCACTATTACTTCGCCCGAGATTGGTATGAAGCTCAAGCGTGGAGCTAAGCAACAGGTTGAGGCTGAGCTCGCGCGCGCATTGGAGAAGCTGGAGATTGAGGATTCAACAGGTGACGAGCTTAGGAAGGCACAGCTTGGCATCAAGCGGGCTCTCCAAAAGGCAACCGCTGGCATCCGGTGAGGTTGACATTACAAACACAAAATAGAGCGGCATTTTCCGTTGTCCTGTCTGTTGTCCACAATCGTTCTACGTGCGCGAAGGCTCCCGATCAATCATACTTTTGCATTGTACAACATCTACACCGTACTGGGGCGAAGTCCAATTAACACGACCGAAACCAGTTGATAGTGGGGAGATGTTGGCTATGAAGATAATGATTTGTGAACTTGCAAAGCAACCTCGAGTATCCAGAGCTCTTCATCGGCGCCATCGCAGAGAGCTTTATCAGCTTCAGCGATAGCAAGGACACTCTTGACTTTCTGTCGAGCAGGCAGAGTTTGATGGTCAATTATAACATCGTGCAGCTGATTCTTTTGTCAGTTGCGCAAAATGGGCATGGGCGTGCCACAAACCTGTGACAGCAGCTGCGAAGCAGAGTAACCCTCTCGCATCAGATTTTTGACTGTCCGCTGGATTGTATCAAAACCTTTGCGCTTGGGATCCGCAGGGGCATCGTCGATGGTCATGTCCTCGGGGACATCAACCCCGAGCGTCCGCGCAAAGTCGTTGATCGCTGCGCTTGGGACGACACCGGCAATTTCTTGGATGTCTCTTGGAGTAATCGCTGTAGGTGGAGTTGTCGATGCGGAGAGTCGAGAAGCCGACTGTAGGTATGTTATCGACCGCCGGAGGTCACCATTCGAAGTGTCTATAAGGGTACCTACGACCTCGGGACTAATGTCGACGCGCTCTGCAGCGGCTATATGCATCAGTCGCGAGGATGTTGACGACGAGTCTAGAGGGGTAAATCGGAATTTCGAACAACGCGAGGCCAGGGGCTCAATTATGCTGCAGGGCGGAGTAAGGCAAAAATGATGAAGAGTTGGTTGCACTCACCGAGTGACGTAGTTGCAGACAAGACAAAAGCGGGTTATTCTTGCATATGTCTCCATTATACGTCGGAGAGCACCCTGAGCGTCTTGAGTCATAGAATCGGCTTCATCAAGAATAACGATTTTGTACGGTGGGCAAGGATATGAATTGCCATCGGAAGCGGATTTTTGTGCTCTTGGTGTTTGTCGAGCGAAACCCTTTATTTTCTCTCTGACAATTGAGATGCCTCTCTCGTCTGATGCGTTGAGTTCAAGTACTCGTTCTCGGAAGTTGTCCGGTCTGACGATGCACTGGATGTTGCACGAGAACGATAAATACTACACAGAGGTGCACATACCCAAAGAGCTGTCGTGACAAAGCAAGGATCGTGGATGTCTTTCCCGTTCCAGGAGGTCCGTAGAACAGCATGTGAGGAAGCTGCCAGTGGCATCAGTCAAGTAGCACAATTGAACGAGGGCTTACTGACATTGGTAGAAGATAGCGCCTTTCGCAAGACTGCGACTGTGTGTTCTTGCGCAGAAATATCGTCTATTGTTTTTGGACGGCTGTTGGGCAGGTTCTGTGCAAATGTGATCGGAAGACATGATGTACTCACTATTTTTCAACCCATGGCTGCAACGCAGGACTTATTGCGTGTTTAGGTGCTGTCTTGGTTTGCTGAGGCTGAAAGAAAGCCATGTCTGGTGTATGCAGGGACTCGTCTCGTCTATGACTTCCTCAGGTCTCGACGCGTCAAAACGCGACGCTGGCCTGTCACTGCAGTCGCGTCCAAAATGATGACAAATTCATTCCCACATGGTACCGCGACGCGAACGCGACTCTTCCTCAACGTCGACTATACCGCACAATGGCTCTCCCAGCTTCAGTCCCTAGTAAGCTAATACTTAAAAGCGTGCCCAACGAACTAACGAACATGTCCAAGGTGCCTCGGGCGCGTCGGTCTCCAACAGTAGGCTGATAGTGCATCTTGCTTCCTTGTACACTGACCAAGCGCGCGTATCGTCGCGACAGCCAACAAAAACACGATCGCTGAACTAAAGAATGGCAAAGTAATCTTCAAACAAAAACCTGTGTCCTTCGAAAAGGCGTCCGAGACGATGCAAGGTAGGTATTACACAGGTGTCCGATGCACCGAGGACATTAAGTGCCCCGCCAGAAATCGTAAAGTTTCGCGAAATGCTCGACCAACATGTCCAGAACCAGGATCAACCTCTAGCTAGTATACCAGACGAGCACAAACCCCTAATAGTCAAATTAGCCCAGGAGAGGTCAGTCGTCAATGATATGCCTTCTGTAAAGGCCCGTCTCACACCATAAATTAGTGACAGGAGTGTGATCCCACTTGCGAAACAGATACGTTCAGTATTACTTCCAGGGCAGGGTGAAGTTGAAGATTCACACCGTGCAAATCTCGAGCTGGCCCTCCCTCTACCCGTGGTGGAACACGCAATCAAATTGGTCATGACCAGGACAAACTATGGCCTCGATACTGCCTTGGCTCAGAAATTACCAGCCGCTGTTTGTGTTTGGCGATGGGAAGTGCAAGACGCTTACAAAGCCTGGTTACCCAAATCTGCCAGGGAGAACGCAGAAACCAGGATGGCTGAACGCATCCACGTAAGCGAATCTTTTGGCCCTTGCTGCAACCGTGCTTAAAGTTGACGACAGGCAAGTAAAGGTTTACGCGCAACCTTTGAGAATCTCCCTCAGGCCGAACGAGATGCCATCCTCGATCCAAAAGGTGCCGTCAGATTCCCAGTCAAGGATACCAACAAGTCCGAGGCGACCGCTAACTCTGCAAACGTCAATGAGAATTCCGTAGAAAATCAAGCACAGAAAGACTCATCTACGACAGCTGCTGACGGCGAGGTGGTAAGCTCATCAAGTTCCTCGTTGTCCGCAGGAAATCAATCGTACACCTCTAGCAGTCTGAGAACGTTGCACCTAAAGGCCGTCTAAGGAAGGCTCCTGGCCCAGAGAAAGCAGCGAAAGTAGTGAACTATTCTTATGTGTTTGCCTTGTTGGCGCTCAACAGTCTCGCAGGTGAAAGAAAAGGAAGAGAAAAGGGCGGCAAAGGTTGAGAAGGAGAAGAAACAGAAGGAAGCCCAAGACAAATCCCGTTCGATCATGGCTAGCTTCTTCGGGAAACCCAAATCCTCTGTCGGTGATTCGCCTACAAAGGAGTCGAACGCGGCCGCTGGCCCTTCGGCGGTCGAGAGCGAGTTCCAAAGGACGTTCAAACCCTTCGTGCTGAAGAAGGATTCAGAGCTCGCGCCGTATAACTGGTTCCTGAAGTCAAGAAAGCGGATGACTGGTGTAACTCACGCTGAAGCCATTGTTGTCGACGACGACGCTTCGGCCCTGGCAGATCCCGATGTCGAGACAGTACCCTGTGAACCACTTGATTCAAACGACAGAGGCTCACCCGAGAGTTTGGAGGACTTCATCCGAGTCCTTCGCCAACACAGCCTAGCATGCCCACGAAAGCGCAAAGCATTGTCACTCAAGATACATAACCCTCGGAACGTACGCGACACCATTTCACGGCTCAATGATGCCGAAATTGCAGGCGACCCGACACAAGTCCGCCATCTCCTTTCCCTTCTCAATGACCGCAGAGTGTTCCCCGCCAAAGTTCTCATCTTCCATGAAGACGCACGCCCAGGGTATTACGGAACGTGGACGCGCGACTGTCGTATAGTGGGCCCACGTACACCTCTTGAACGCGACATACTTGCATGTGACTACGGGTACGACAGCGGGGAGGAATGGGAAGATGAAGGCGCTGGCGATGCAGACGACGTGGTCGATGATGGGGAAGAGGACGAGCAAGGCGCAGAAGACACAGACTCAGATCTAGATTCTTGGTTAGTTGACGACGATGAAGGAGAAGCCGGTTCGCCCCTAGATCCAAGAGAACTATCGCCTTCTCTACTCGAGCTGCCAATGCCTTCTCCACCTAAACGGAAAATCGAGATCAGCGAAAAGCAACCAGAGAAAAGGAGAAAGGTGGTGGTTCCTCTCGTACCCTACGCCAAAGGTCCATTTTGGGAATCAACCATTGGCCAATGTGAATATGACCCTTTCGAGGGATACCGGATACAACTGTTCAACGGTACACCCCTTCCTCAACCTGATATAAATGACACTAAATCAAATCATCCACCAGACTCGCCATATCCCATCGATCCGTTTACCTTCGTATCCGTCGCTGCGGAGGAGCGACGGGATGTCAAAGCCGACCCGGCTTTCCTTGTGCCTTCCCTACCTGCCAAAGCCCTGTCTAATGCCGGTCCAGAAGACACCCTGGTTCCAGCAACCATGAAGCGCACTGGTACAGCTTCCACGCCGAAGACGCCTTTTCCTGACGCACATATCAGAACGTTGCTCACAAAAATAACTGACCTTGCGACACCAAGCCTTACCTTCCTAGTTGAGAGCATCTACCAGGACCTGCGCATCCACAAGGTAAAAAAGAATGCCATTGAGGCGAAAGTGCGGGAGGTTGGGGAAAAGTCCAAGGATAAGAAGATTTGGGTTGTCAAGCAGGCAGTACTGGTCAGTATGAAGTCGTTCTTGTAATGCTCTCGCTCTCACTGTTTTTTCTCAGACTTTGCACGGACTCGTTTAAGTCGAGGACAACATCTAGTGAACACCATAGTCTACACTCTGCGTCTAATTTTACAATTGTATATCAAGCCCAGTATGATGCGTGATTTAAGTAAGATATGAGAGGCGGAATTCGATGAGATACATGAAATGCGCTCGGTCCAAGCTGGGGAATATCATGATATCGCCAACTTCCATGCACACTCGGCCCTTTGGAAGTTGCTGCCATCGAGCGTAACACAGTGAACATCCCCAGAATCGGCGCCTGAAAACGGTTTTCTTGTCAGTCATAGCAAAGCAGAATTCAATATCAACTACTCACGAATGAGCATCTTCGTTACTTGAGCCTTTTCGTTCACGATTGGCTCAAAACCCATCCCTTTGAATACCTTCAGACGCAACCTATGAGGCACGTTAGCCATAAGTCATCCCTCATGTTAAGGTCCGGCTCACGTCAAGCCGTCTAACTCGCGCTGATGATCTTGAGCCGGGTCTGACTCCTCCAATTCGCGGGCTTTCTCCTTCAATGCTGCGAGCTCGGCTTCCTTGCTCGCCATTGAACTCTCAGCATCGCGGATCGCTTTGACGAGGGATAGGCGTGAAGCGTCAAGTTCATTTAAACGCGCAGCATATTGTTCGACCGTAGGTACTTTGGGCGGTCGCATAGACGATTTGCGCGCCGCATCCAGTACACGGGTGAGCGCTGTAAATGTATGGTTATCAGTACAGCTCAATGATCAAGCGACGTACCTTTTAGGTTTACGTATGCCTCATCATTTTCTTTTTTGGCTCTGGCATAATTTATCTTCATCTGCTCCTCGGCGGCAGTGATTGTCAGGTAGTCATCACCGGGGTCGATGATCATGGTCATCTCCCGTATGAGTTTTCTAGTTGAGGTACGTGTCAAAATCAGGTCAAGGGGGCCTGCCAACCTGGACGGTGGTAGTCACCCACATGCACTCTTGGAGGTCTTTGGATTGTAGTTCTCTCGCCATGACTAGCGGCGTACTGAGAGCCTCAGGCCTCCAGCAGTCACAGAGTCAGTCACGTGATTATCACGTTATGTGATAGCTTGATTATGTAATGTCTTGGCGTACTCTCTGGGAAAATTTGGTCATTCCAAGCAAATTCCAAGGCTGGCTCGCAAAACTTTGCTCTACTATCATTGGACCAGTGTTGTAAACAGCCCCAGAGTTGCAAATCACATTTCAGACAACAACACACCACATCTATCACTACTTGTAGTCTGAATATTTCTAACAATACTGTAGTAATACGACCTTAGGCTCATCAATTTTCCAAAAATCTGAAAGATCATAACCCAATTTCTTATCGGAGCACATCAGCGAGGACTTTTCCCCCTGTTTGTGACATGTGACAAACTTAGGGTCATATTACTACAGTAGTGTCTATGATGTTGTTCCAATTTCTTTTTGTAAAAATTGGTGCAGTAGAAGCTACAGGAGTGGCATATGGGTCTAACAAGGGTGTTTGGGGCATAAGATCACACAGATCCCACAGAATAAATGTCCCCCCAAAAATAGACCCATCAGGTCCATGTATATCTCCAGTACCTGCATGGGTTTCTGAAGGATTTTGTGTGCAATGTTGAGCATAGTAAAATATATGAGTGCTGAGTGTGACCTTGATCTGAAAAAGGCAATCACACTGGTGGAAGACTGTGGCACCATTGGAGCTCCACTTCAGCTGTCCCAAACCCACTTGATTGATCAAAGATTGACCTCAGGAATTCTTCAATATTGCTCTGATGCCTCGTCGTGCAAAACCACAGCCCTGGAATCGTACATCAATGGATTCCCTCTCAGAGGATGAACGTGAATCACACTTTGAAAAGACAGCCAAAGTGTTCCATCATGGAACTTACAGTAATATCCTTACTGCTGCCCAGGCTTTTGGCATCACCTAGTACTACCACACATTCCACCACTGTGTGCATTATCTCACCCGTCCCTTGATCAAGGCTCATGGGAGTCAGTCCTCCCTGACACCAGCCCCAATGATTATAGTTTACATCTGTTCCTCAATCCGCCAACTTTAACCAGTCACCATTCAACTTATGGCCCAACTGCAATGACCCCTTCACATTTCAACCCTAAGCCATCTGAGTCCAATGTGTGCATACAGCCTGGAGCATGCAGTGTGATTGACCTCTCCCTCCCCCCCTTGTCCAGCCAAAACACATATTTTGCTCAAACTGTGTCCCAACCAGGATCATTCTATGCTTGGCCAACATTCTATGACTGCTCCTGTTGTTATGAGCCTGCTCCCAAATCTTGTCACAACTCACAAACATTGCCAAACCCTTACTTTGGTCCTCTGTGTCCTCCAAGTCATGCTGGCTCTTCCACCTCACCCAATCAAACAAGATCCTGCTTCATCCTTGCCGTTCTATACAAGCACTTGAACTTGCTATGGGGCATCATGTTCCTTTGGTCCTTATTAGTGGTAGTTGTCCTCTGCACTCAGTACCATAGTGATATATTCTGCACTTCTCCCCTATGCCTCAGCAGCTGTGCCATAGTGGAATATATGTTGGAGTAGAAAAACAGCTGCTTTGCTGTGTGTGACAACCCATGACAAGTCATTTGCAGAACTACTCATTTTGACTACCTTGCATTGTATGCCTGCTGGTGCTCGTAAATCCTAACCAAAAATTTCAAGCTAAATGTCAGCAGCAAGGTGAGACAGTTTAGACACTGTGGGTGCCATGCCAAGGATCTCAAGTTGTGTAGTTGTGGAGTTATTCATGCATCTTTGAAAACATTTGCAACACTGGTCCAATGATTAGTAATCTAACTATGTGGTGCATGTGCTTGTGTGGGGTTCACAGTCTCTGTCTGACCTCAGGCCAACCTCAGGAAATTTAGCACTAACAAACATCAGCATGCTTACATGATAGACCCTTGCTCAGACCTGTTTGGGTGGTATGTTTGTTTGGTATTGACCTGACATACACTTGGCATTTGACAAAATTCCTTATATCAGGGCCTCGAGCATTTTTCAGTGTAGGTAAATGCCATCAGAGTCTCAAAAAGTCACATGGGTCCTACACCGAAAACTGCTCAAGGCCCTGATATGAGGAATTTTGTCAAATGCCAAGTGTATGTCAGGTCAATACCAAACAAACATACCACCCAAACAGGTCTGAGCAAGGGTCCATCATGTAAGCATGCTGATGTTTGTTAGTGCTAAATTTCCTGAGGTCAGCCTGAGGTCAGACAGAGACTGTGAACCCCACACAAGCACATGCACCACATAATTAGATTACTAATATAATTTTGCCCAAGTGGATGGATACTTGTTTCATAGCTTTTATGCAGCTCATCACAGTCTAATTTACATTTACCATAACAATGTATCCTCCTGGGCATGACAATGGGTTATCTAACATGTATTAATAATGTAGACACTTGGAATAACAATGACATATGAATGCAGGAGGTGGGATAATGAAATTTCTACAAGTCCTGATGATACTCTATATGTATATTTCCTTAATCTCATAGATACTACAGAGCTCTGTGGTGTAATGGTTAGATTGTGCCATTATTTACTTGTGAGCAGCTAGGTTGTTGGTTTGAATCCCATGCCAGCCATCTTTTTGAGTCTGTTTTTTTGCTGTTTTCTCAATCCTTTCTCACACATAGGTAAGAGGCTGTCACAGCCTTTTTTGGTTCTGAGGTCAGCTGGACCTTTGCAACAAATAACAGTGTAATCACTGGGGGCTGTCATGTGACATCTGTGCTGCACAAGTAAATAAAGAGTAAGTACAGTTACTGAATCAATGGTCACACCAAGTATAGATGTGTATATATGATAGGAATAAATGTTGTTAGAGGAGCTTTGCATGGTCAAGTTCATCCATCAGACTTGCTGGGAGGACATGGTGCCCACAGTATTTCTTAGCTGCCCAAGCTGCTTGCTTCCCATCCAAGCCTTTGTGATAGGCATCCATGAAGTGACATGATTGAGTAGCAAACCTGGGTGAAAAGCATAGTAAGCCTAAGCAATGTAAGCAATGTTACCATGGCTTGAGTAAATGGAAACTTACTTGTGCATGCTTTCAATGGGGACAGAACCTAGTGCCATAATCACATTGAGCTCCAGATCAGCCTCTTTGAAACATGGTGGATAGCAGTGGTACAGTCATTTTGCATAGCCCCAACACTGCTCAATAAAATTAAGCTCACAATGAAATTTCAGCAGAAATGATCATCTGAACCCCTTTCTCTTGCAGGTGGCCTCCAGGAGGGACTTGAAATGGATGAAGTCATGTTGATTATTGAGAATGCAATGATGGAAACAGTCTGTTGAGCCAGGTGTGCACTTGAAACCTTTGCACTGAACCTTGAATTTTAACTTCTTGGCTTTGAAGCCTTGTTCCTCCAGAATTTGCACCATACCCTTGAATTTTCTGGCATTCTCATGGTTATCAGGCTAATAAAATTCTTGTGGGACTCCATTGAAGAAACCATCAGCCATGTGGACCTTCTGCATGAGGGGCTTCCCTTCTGAGCTGAGAACAGGCTTTCCCATTGCATCCTTGACCACAATGTCAACCCCCCACTCCTTGCAGTTCTTGGGCATGTTGTGTGCTGACAATGCATTGTCTGCATGCTTGAGGTGAGTTGTTGCATCATTGAAGACAAAGGAATGGACTTCATTGGGATAATATTTCTGTAGGATTCCCATTGCCTTCTCAGTATGTTCAAGAATCTCACCATTGGTGAACCAGCCATCCTTTGATTTCCCTGCTCTGAACAGCACATGTGCTGATTCACTCAAATTGAAGGCCATGCAAATATGTGGTATATATTGGTCTACACAAAGTGCAGTTAGTGTCTGCATATCAAAAGTGTAGTAAAAATTATAGTATGAACATCTACATTTTGGTGTGGTTAATACTAGTCTACAAAAGGTGTACTTATATCAGTATTTTTGATTACCAAAAGTGCAATAAAAAGTGT